>JAHZMV010004200.1:0-10361 GCA_027743765.1 Coecobrya sp. COE2 | reverse complement strand
CTTTTCTTAAAACAAGCTCGTTATACTGCAGCGAAGCACTAAAAGGAAACGGGTTCGTTCACTGAAATAATAGTTCATTAACAATTATTAATTATATGTAACAATAAGTGAAGAATAGTTTTGTAGAAACGCTTATGAGCACTGACCGTGGGAAAGTAAAATAGCTAAAGGCTAAAGAACTTTTAATACCATGTTCCGTGCTTAGTTCAACAAGAGGGTTTATTCAGGTTTTTTGGGGCAAAATGAGCAAGTTATATTATTTCAATAAACGAAGTGTCCATTCAATTCAATATTTCAATTAGCAGTTGCACAAAATGACGCAATTCTGATAGAATTGCCGTATGAATGTAAATATCGAAAGTTAAATTTGATTTCTCCTAATTGTTGCAAAGTGATTCTTATCAACAATATTATGCATGAAGCGTTCCAAACCCAAACAGGAATAGTAATTTCGTGATCCTACATAACAATATATTTAGACAGGTGAATAGGCAGTTTATGATTAACTTATGAAAGCACTTTTTATTTGGCAAAAGATGCTACTTCTCATTATGCAAACCGAACTTTTCCTTTCACTTTTTATATTTTTCACCAAGCAAACTTCTAGCCAATTTGAAGACCTTTTTTAATATTTTCGTTTTGCACAAGGATGCAATTAAACTGAAAATAAGCGCTGAATGCATAACTTACTACTAAATAACTGCTTAGACTTGAAGTTTGAAAAATTTTGTAAGTTTTTTCATCATTGTAAAAGTGTAAAATGTTGCACTTATACAAAAATACCACACAGGTTTGCTATTATTATCCACAAACATGGACACGATTTATGTTTGCAAAAATTATGCTTGCATAAAATTTGCTTGAATATATACATAGCTGAGAACAGTGGCTAAGGTATAAAATATTATGGAACTATTGGTTTGTATTTTACGTAACATCATATTAAAAAACCAGCAACAATATACAGATAGATCTCGTCATTGTCAATATTATTGTTGTAGATTGAAAGATTACCTGTGTCTATCTATAAGGGAAGCGATTCAATTCGCATTAAATATAGACGTCTTTGTACGTACTTGCAAAACTGCATTGAATCATTGCTTTAAAATTGTACGGTAAAAGATAACAAAATCTTTTCAACTGTTAAAACAAAATTAAAAATGTGTTTTCAGTTAACACGATTCACTTTTATAAAATCTTTTATTGCTCAATTATGCACATTCTCAGCCGTCACTATTATTGTAGTGATTGGTACGCTACAATGATTCAGCTTCTCCACATTGGTTATAATCAAAGTCTATCGATAAACTTCACTGTCGGCAATGTACGCGATAAGTCTGAACAATCGAATCAAGTACAAAATAATACATTTAAAATTATCTGATCGGACAATTTTTCAAGCCTTTCCGAACGATTGAGATTGAATTGGTTAAGGTAAAGACAAAGTATAATGAAAAATAGACACTGATTTTGGTCATGTACATAATATCATCATGTCCACTTCCGCTTTTTTTCAAAGGACAACACAACTTTACGCAGCTTGAAATGAATCTAGCATATAATTTATGTAATTCCATCAGTGTGCGACATGCTACATCATTTTATGTGCGTTTCCCGTAATAAATCCACTGAATAATAATAACTTTGAATGACATGTGCTATGTGAATACGGAGTATGAAAGCAATCGTATACCTATGTAGGTATACATTATTAACGCCGCCATGGGAGCAATAGCATAAGGTTGACAATAATTATGATTATTACTGTGCAAAAACATGTTGAAATGACAGTGTAGTCAACCAAGCATACTAGACGACATTTATGTAGGTGGGTGGGTAATTGCATGGTGGAATTCAAATTCAAAGGTTCGCCGAACATGACATTTTTTTAAAAAGTCAAATTCTTTTTACCATGGTATTTAGCATTACTTTGCACATTACCCCTCTGGCTATTATGCAACGTAACCTTCTGCATCGCTCAGTAATGTCATTGACAGAACCAGACCAGCAGTTTTGTCGTCTGACTTGACTGATTACGGTAGAATATAAAGTAAGGTAAGTAAATACCAAAACTTTTACAAATCCCAGTGTTACAATTAAGATGTTAGCTTAAACAAACGTACAATGACAAAACGGATGGGATTAAGCAAACACATAAGACATAAATATGAAAGAATTCTAGTGGTCTGTGTGTTTTCTTCTATAATAACACGTTCGTGTGAGAAGTTTGAACGTGAATAAATGCAAACCATTCTTTTTTTAAATGTAAAAAAGGAGTTTGTAGATTTGTCAGAAGATAGGTTAAACTGACTTCTTACTGAACATGTGAGCAGTACAGAAGCCAATATTAAAACTGAAAGTGGTTTTTATAAGTGTTCCTTCATTGTCTCAACTTGATTGAACAAGTTAGCAATATTTTGCTATATATTAACTCAAGTTTGCAACAGTCAAGTATAAGTATCATATTACCAACACTTGCAAAAGTAAAAGTATTTGTACCAAATGCACCATATTAAAATGAAACATTGCCTCGTTGTTTTATTGCATGTTTTACTTACATTAAACATTTATACATAACAAGTAGCTAGGTATATTATTGCGCATGTGGTTACATTTACATTCATTTCATTTTTTATTTCAAGTTGCCAATTTTTCTTTATCTGAGCCAAGAAAAGATTCCTTATTAAGATGACCCTAACCTAACCCTTTAAAATAATCAAAAGAATAGTTTTCACATTTTATTATCACAAACGAGTAAACATTGACATTGGCATCTGTTTAATACAAAATTTACATACAACACTGTTTATACATTAAAGTTACCAGAGCTGTAAGTTGTTACAACTTGTCATACTGACGTATATATACAAACTGTCTGTTAACATTATTTGCATTTTACATCCGTATATAAAAGCATCGTCGGCAGGTATCTCGTCACTGGCAAGAATAATTCATATAAACACCCCCACCGAAAATGTGAATACATCATGTGTCAGGTACAATAAAATCTTAACGTTCAGCAGATTACTAATAATTTTATTCATCACTTTCCAGATTATAATAATTGTTTCTCACCTCTGACAAAGCTAATTCATTGCCGCTTATTAATCAACTGAAAAAGTAACATCTTAAGCTGTTTTAATTGTCACATTTAATCTAAAGATTATTTCTTAAACAGACTTCAAGCCTATAAGTTTTTACAATGTATGCGCAACGTATTATCATTCTTTAAAAATTAAAGCCTTGTAAAAAGGAGATACGGCAAATGATTAATTTAACACGTTCCTTGAGATGGATGATGATGCGATACACAAACTCAAGAACATGCCATTTACTGTTTGCACATCACACATTTTTAAAGACTTCGTCAAGCGTCCATGTGTGTAAAAGTGTAAAATAGCATAAAAATATCCATGCTATATAGAAAAAATGAGCGTGTGCTTTTGCATCTACAAATCCGTAATAAAAGACTGTTCTCCCCAATCTCCTCTCCCAAATAAGGCGTTGTGATGCATTTATTGTGAGCGAATTAGCTAACATACTTTTCACCTTCACCTGTCTCGTCTCACAGTTTGTTTGTATTTGAGATTATTGCCAGAAGACTCTACAATGAATACAGCCTTCCTCTGAAAATTATTATTATTTACGAGAGCAGAGACCATGCAATAATCCATATAATAATTTTTCTTATACATTCTACATGAGTAGTATGTATAGCGTACTCATATTTTGTTCGAAATGCAACAAATATCAACAACGCGTATGACGAAGATTACAGGTGAACTTATTTTAAAAAGCTAAGCCAATTTTAATCTTTCATATGAATGCATAGCCACGATCAAACACTTGGACTATTTCATGCCTTATAAAAATCTTTTTCTGCCTTGAGATGATGCTCCATTATGATGATGTACAATCACCAGAGAGAAGAAAATATATATTATGCCCGCGTGTTGTACTTTTCCAATGAAGATGACTTTGATGTTGTTGCCATCAAATCGGCCAAAAGAAGTGACTTGTGTTAACGGTTCTTTCTTGTAGTCTTTTTCTATTCATTTCTTTTTACAAAGAACGTGCCATAAAAGTAGTTTACCGTCGTTTGTGTGTATGCGTAGAAGAGCAGTTAATAGCAAAGTAGAAAACCATATACTTGCACGCATTCACCATCATCATGAAGGTAATAATTCATTCCTGCAACAATGCTTTAAGTTGCTCGAGGCATTAATTTTGCATTTTTGTTTTTTTACAGAGAACAGCAACAGACAGAAAATACATGTGCATGTACTAGTATGTATGTGTACGATATAGTAATTTAGCTTAATCGAGAAGGCATGGTATATTGATGTTAAAAAATAGTGTGCTTAAGGCTTTCGTTGCTGATGATGATGATAAATATTTACAACGCTATACAGGTGGATACAAAGAGAGAGAGAGAATTTTTTGCCATCCCACCCCATCATCATCCCCAATTTCATTTTACAGATACTGTTGCTCGTCACATATCGTCACATAATGTGATTTTAAGTAACTGTGCTACATTAATTGTAATGAGCATCTTGATAAATTCTGTGTAAAGTCGCACCTACGTTTATAAAACATTTCATGCATGCTTAATAATGAAACTCCACAATGTCCAAATTTCTTGTCAAAAAAGGTGTTTCATGTAGTTTACATTTGCACAAGAGACAACTACATGTCTGCAGCATATGTTGTGCTTTATGCGTAATGAACTTTTGTGTAATTTTTAAACAGAGATTCATTTGTGCATCAAGTCATTAGCATAGGGACTACTTATAAGGTGAATATATTATTTTAATCGTTGTCATTTGCATATATGTAGGCATTTACTTTTCATTACAGACGTCCTTTGATAAATGATACACAATGTAGCAATTCATTCAAAAAAATTACACTATAAAAGTTAAGACAAGTGAAACCCCCAATTTAAAGATGGATAATTGAGCACTGTTGCTCATCTTTGATATTATTTTCGTTCATTATTCGTTGTTTAATGGAAGTTACATTTTACTTGCGTTGATCATAATGAGCCAAGCTGTACCACAGACAAGCACATTTGAGTTATAAGTTATGCATGTAAGTTTGATGTATAAGAATGAAAATGAGCTAGAAAACTTTCACTACCGGAAAGCCAGATGGTCATTAATTATAGGATTAACTGTGCGGGGACACAGTGAAGTCATAAAATATAACAAGGAATGAGTACAAAAATACGACATTATGTACCTAACATTTATTTTAGCAACAATGTAACCCTTTCATTAGAAACAAACACAATTACTGTTCTCACTCTCTCAACTTTTTTGGCATTGTTGCGTATTGTGAAATATCACAGGATATATGTGCAAGTTATTTCAGTGATATTCACGATTCAATTCATTCCTTTGATGTTACCGTAAATGAAAATTCTTTATGATGAGGCATTAAAGTATATAAACCAACAATTGTTTGTATTGGTATTTTCTAATCTTCACTGTCATCGATAATAATTAGTGTTTAAATGTCAGGTAGGCAGTAGACATTTCATTCAATTACTATTGTATACTCGGCATTTCTTTCACTCTGATACTACTTGTTGTTTTAAAGGCTGCAGACAGGACATAGTATTTTAACAGTAGAATTATTATCTCACGCCCACCATCTCAATTGTCATTACTATTTAGGTACTTACAATACGTTTGTAATATTAAAATATGAAAGCTCAAAAGATTGAATAAGTGTCAGTCATGATTACTCAAAGGTTTTCTGAAATAGCACTTCACTCTGGCCACTTCATCATGTTATATGTGTGAAGGAGTTGTAATCACTTTGTATGATTTATTTCTCACCTCTCAACGTCTCAACCTCTCACTGATCGAAAACAACTTTTCCCATATCAATTTTTCGGTTTACATGCAGATGATAACTATTTATTGTTAATTTGGAAATATTTAATGTAATTCTGAAAAGTAAATTAGAGAAGATTTGTGGGTGTCTTTCATTACGCAGCTTATTATTGCTGTTAACATATTGCATTGTTGCTACATTACTAACTATCAATGCGTCGTCCCACGTTTGAATTTCAATGAATTTCCATTCCACTTTATCCTTGGCCCTATTGTTATACTTGACACGTTTGCAATTAAATGAGCAGCCAGATGTTTTGTAAGATCTGTAGATTTAATTTAAAGTTTCAAAAGATTTTTCAAGACTTCCATGATTATTTGTGACAATAAGGCAACAATTTTAGTCTTTAGACAATCAATAGATCAAAACATGATTTTGGTGCGTCATGTTTCATGTATGATCCAATCTAGAAAATAACATTTGAAATCAACCAAAACATCAAAATGCCTCATTATATTGCATTATTATCAGAGATAGTAGCAGACACAAAAATGGCATTTGTAAAACTGCACACATTGTCAACACTCAACCCATACAAACATAATCCTTCTTTTTCAACATTATTATTACTAGAGTACTGTCGATTGTGACGATAAAGATGGCTACAGAAAGCCATTAAACAAGACATTATTGGACATTTCTCACCTACGCAAAATAGGTAATGCGATGCAATACAGGGATGATTGTCATAATAAGTTTTTGTCTAACTACGTCATGCTAGCGGATCATTCTTCAATTTTACAGGTAATTTTACAGTGCATGGTGCATTCCACCATTATCTACACTCTTCTTCAAATCAGCAAAAAATGACGGTAACGGTAAAAGCCATGAATATTCCATTATACCATGTACTTTCAAAGTGTCTAATTTTTGCTTGTTATTTAACTCACCAAAAGCAGCACTTGATAATATACTCACAACAGTACACGTGTGTTGATGGGGAAGATGACAATTTCGACATTTTTGCTTAGAAAAGTGTGTAGTAACATTAAATACTAGAACAAACAAACACATCACGACTTATAAGGATAATGAAATGTTTGTAACTGGCATTTTATGGCCTAACTGCATTTGAAAATTTGCATGATGGGGTGCATCTGAAGATGCACCAGTGATGAAAAACCTGGTGTAGGTTGGTCATCTACTTCACGAAGATATAAAAATTAACAATTTTCCCCGCGGAACTACATTGAAAATCCACAATTATATACACGTTAGTTTTAGACAATATTGACACGACCATTGGTAGGTCATCAATATGTATCCAAATAATCTGTCACTAATTTCATGAATGGAGCACTATACAACTATTCCATCTTCCACTCCACGTGTTGACTATAATTATTGGCATAAGACCCAAAATGTACATTAGACATTAATCAACGCGTTGATCGTTACTTTTGTTTGCCACGCTAAGATAAAATGGATGCATAATTTTTTCATCCCTATTATTGCGTGTGTCCAAAAATTGCGAGATGTAAGTACTACAATACTCAATTATCGGAACGATGTACAAAAGGTGGATATTTGCAATAATGGTGATTACCATTTTAATGCGGGTTATGTAGGTAATGCTGCTGCATTGATATAAATAATTTGTGATTTAACAAGTTTTTAGAATATCCTCAGGACGTTCCCAGGAACATTCCAAAGATAGAACAAGAACATATATTTCAATGTTTTTTTGTAATTCTCATACTGTGGAGAATTACCTTTCAAAATCATAAATGGAGGAAGACGAACAGACAGTCAGGTAATGAGATAAAGAAAAATGTTGGCTACAATGGTTCCTTAATAACGGTTTTGCAATGTAATGTACGTTAAAACATTTCTGTTGTAACTGTTGACCATTTGTTTAATGGTACTTAAATAAACACATTATCAATTTTTCACACGTAAAATTGAATGAATTACAAAAGATAATAACTTGGATGGAAGCATATAGATGTATTGATCATCATGAATAGTAAGTTGTGGCATCATTGTTATTAGTGCATTTTTGAGCCATGTTTTAGGCCAATGGGCCGGCTAACTGCTAAATCGACCGCGATGATGCCTAGAGTGAGTGCGTGCTATTTGGCTAAATGAAAAAGATAAATAAATACAACTTGACTAACAATAATGTTTTGTGGTTCTCTGAGTGAACATAGAACAACGTTGTTTCGCATTTCGCATCATGATACTCCATTCCAACAATCGCATGTAAAAGTAAAATATCACTATTCGCTAGATGGTCTCTGATAGACATCACAATAATAATCATCGTTGTAGCTTTTATATTCAAGTGTACCTATAAGAGTATGTTATCTATCTATATCAGCCTATTCTCACATGATGCAGCGGTTTGCACGTTAATAACATAAATGCATTAGCATTATAGCTGATGATACGCAATCAATGTTTGTTCCGCTTACCTTATGTACAGTACAAAAACACAACTTGTCTATCAGGTATCCCTCTATTCTTCAATTAGGTCAATTAGGTAAAGCACTTGTTGACTGACTGACTGAGAGACAACTGTACACACACAAACGTAAATATTGCACAATATATAATGACTTTTCGGTTATCTACATCATAAATAGATTTTTTACTGTAGCATGGGTTAAAATTGTGATAAAAATTGTGATTAAAGATGGATAGATTTATGATTTATTAAAGGTGCAAAAATGACAGCTTTAAACAGAATGCATATTATTATGGGTACGCGCATGCATGCATAAAAATTATCAGTAAGCTACAAAAATATTAAGCTTGTCAAAAATGTTTAATAAAGATTAACTGACACTTTTATAAAAATAATGATCCACTATAGTTAATGCATTCTACTGTTATAAAAACAGTGTTATAAGGTGTACCTTAATTTACACCACGTTTTAATTTTAGTTTCAACTTCGTTCAGGAAAAGGAAATTTAAAAAAAGTATCCTAATAAGCGATGATGAGGGGCAAACTACAGTCTCGTGTAATGCCGTTTTTAATTATTGTTCTGTCCTACTTGCTTCACTTTCAGATAACCGTGGTCAGTGTTGGCTAAATTACTTTTAGAGTTAACTAGTGGATTAATATACTGCCAGTTTTTATACTTTGTAGAAGCAATGAATGAAATCTATGATAAGATTGTGTAGGTACATACTCATTACTTTCACTACTACCATAAAACTGTATGCACAAGGTCCTTACAGTACCTACTTTACTTCCATCATGTAGAGTGAATTCTTTTACCATGCACCTTATCAAGTTCAACTAATGGTTTTAAAAGCTAATCAATGTTAAACCGTGCTAAGTTTAAGTTTTGATATGATTACAACAAGTCACGTTCGATTTTTTGGAGAAAGGATACAATAATCATTGAATACCAGTTAGTAATTAAGAAGAAGGTTTTAGTTTTCTGTCAAATATACTTTTCTAGTGTTTATTACTACTAGTAGTATATACATAACTTTGTATTACAGAAGCATTATTAAAAAGTAGAGCGTCAATATAGTAGCAAACATTGTTAGCTGGAAGGACGCTCATGATCTGGCCAATAGCCAATACAAACACGCATTACCAAAATTGCATGCAAAACTATGTATCTTAAACCTACAACAAAGAGTAAGTAGGGAACGGAAATATTCTTTGTTTTAAAAACTTATATATGACATGCCATACTCCTATTCCCGACTCTCGTCTCCATCCAAGGAATAATCGGGTCATGGACAAATAAAACTTGGACAGGAAAATAAAATGCAACACTGGAACAGAAACACGTCACTAGAGTCTCATTAATATAATATAACCGGTTGGCACGCTACATTTACTTACACCATTAAGGAACGCAGTCAAATCTAACCAGAATATCCAAAAATCATGGCAAACATAGATATTGCTTTGTCGATTGTCTTTACGTTGTAATAATTTTCATCTTTTTAACATTGCTCTTCACTTGGCGCCTAAGACAAGAAGACATGTTCAAGACAAAAATTTTATACTAAAATTTGGAAACAGCGAAAGTTGATTGTATAGCGATTAACAGCGTAATGCAGTAAAAAGTACTTAAAGATACATTGTCTTTAAATTATATTGGGATAAAGAAATGAAATATTTTTAATGTAAAAAGTCTTCAGACAATTCTGTGTATATCTCTTTGCTTAGATGCGTTTTTATATTCCTGCCATTTGCGTCCTCTTTTCAGATACACAGGCGTAAATATTGACATTTTGCTTAAGAGTTTCATTCGGGAAATCAATAAAACCAATTTTCCCACCGTGAATTAATCGATATTATAATTAAAAATTCAGACTTATTAATGAATACAGAAACACACGCCTGTACCTTTTTTGCCTTTTGCACACGCTTCCCATACTATTCAATGCCTTTAATGATCGGATGTTCCCAATGCAATTTTGAAAATACTTTCTCTTATAAACTCAGGATAACCAATTAAACGAATAATTTTCAATAATTCACCATCAC
>JAHZMV010004199.1:0-29948 GCA_027743765.1 Coecobrya sp. COE2 | reverse complement strand
ATTTAATATTAACGATCATCAGAACCCTGTTCCATTTACAGAACGAACCCGTTTTGAGGATTAATAGAAAGAAAGCGGCAACGTGTTGAATTTCATAGCTTCATTAGTGCTCCCTTGCTCACTACTAAATGATTGCACAAACAAAGGATGAAAGCATAACTCATGGGTATGGTAAAAGAATTTGAGTGTAGTGCGCGATAGCATTGGGCTCTCAAAGTTCTTCTAATATAAAAATAAAAAGTTATCTGACTCCTATAAAATGTATCTCGTTCATAGGCGTCGATCATATAAACACTCAATGTGTTTATATGGTCGATGGTTCATGGGTACATTACATTCACGTAAAGTACAATCGTTCGTCTATGTAGATGCAGTGAGGGTAAGCGTTACCATATTTCGTGTTCATTTTCATGAGAATGAAAATTGGTATCAACTGAAGAAAATCGGTTAGCTATTCTCATGTACAAAAAATAAACTTTATGTGTACAATGCAAATATGAGGTAATAATGCACGTGTGTGGCAGACAAGTTGGTTAGGTATTTGGGACTGGAGTCACGATTCCGTAGAACTTGGCGGTGAAATAGAAATCTTCAAAAAGTTTTAACCCTCACTTAACATAATATGCGACTGAACTTGTGCAAAATTTTACTTCCAAAACTTGTTCCTTGTTAGCAGAATGTTTTCTATTTCATCATACATCATTACCTTCATTCTCTTCCTCATTTTATCCATTATATTGGCAAAAACTCGGAAGATATGTACATTACAACATAAATTGCCAGCCGGCACAAACAAAACAAAACTTAATACTAATATTTGCCTCTAATTAAACGCATACAGAAACACATGGACAAATAATATAATGATTTTATCAGAATTAAAAATACACACACATACATGCATACGAGAAAGGTTTACACATTTTACATCCATCTACACAGAGCATCTTATATAACTACATATATTGTTTTCCGATTGATTTGGCAAGCGGTATATTAACAAACTAGACGGGAAATCATTCGCATTCGTAGAAAAGGAATAAATAAGAAGATTGAGGACAGGATAGAAAAGGTGCTTTTACAACTCGCAAACAATAAAAACGATAAACACATAAACTTGCAAAACAAGCGTTTTCTTACGGAATAGGTTCAATTCTTGTGTCAATGGTCAGATTTTGGGCATATCTATTCCTTCCGGGATCAGTATGGGATCTACTTGTAACTAGATGCTGCTGATTCTGCTGAAATACATTTTCTTTCCGGTACTGGTATTGACCAGGTGACGGAGAAACAACGGAAGAGTGTGCATTGATGAAAGCATCAATCTAAAGAAAATTGCAAACACAAGACAATAAGCAAAAGGGTTTCTCCCGATGTCGTCCACTACCATAAAACGGAGAGACGAATATAGGACCTAATGCAACGTGTATGGGAAATACATTATACAATAGGTACACATATTATATAAATTTATAGATAGACACAAAGGAAACATCAAAGACTGCCATATATGTATTTTATAAAGCAAACTGAAACCCCAGCAGGAAGTTTGGCAAACAAAAGGAAAATATCAACAAATCTTCCCGAGAAAAGCTCCCACGAAGTGAACTGTAGGTAATAAAATGGTGTCTTGGTAGTGGCAACTATAGCAGTCATGATGATAATCATGTTTCCCCTTGTGACAATGTTGATGTAAGTAAATGTGATTGAATAAGCAAGAGTAATATGACACGGCATAATAAAAATACTATTACATCTTTCTCGAAAGGTACATTGTGTTAATGAAGTGCGGAAGTGATGATGACGACATAAAGTACCACATTATGACCCTAGCTGAAAAATCATTGTCGAAAATTTAAAACCGATTTGTTTGTAATAAAAAACTCACGTTTGACAAGTCCGTTCCGAGTGAGTATTCATTAGGTTTGTAGTTGTGCCGCGCAGCGTTGTACATCCCACCACCATTCTGTGTGACAAGGCTATGAGCCGCAGGAGCTCCGATTGGTTTCGGTGATTTTGAAGATGACGTAGTCAGATCCAACGATGAACCTGGTTCCCTGAGTACATGAATATAGCTGGTGGGAAAGATCCCTCGACGAGAGCCGATCCGTCCTTCATACCAGTTTGCGTCTACCCTTCTAGTCAGCACCACGGTTTCCCCTTTGATTATCGACATTTCTGCTGGAGTGGCGGCAGTAAAATTAAAACGAACTTTGGCATGACCTTCAGTGACTGTACCATGTGTGGCACGTTCAGCTTCAAATGTTGAAGATATAGCCTGTATCAAAACAATAGTAAGATCATGCCGGATGGAAATTAGAGGATATTATAAATGTTTCTTCCTATTTGAAAAAAACTAAATGTTCCATTTCCTACATGTAAGTTATTATTTGTAACCACTAATTATAAGAACAATTTGCACGCAATGCAAACTGGAAAGCAAGGTTCATTAATAACAGCAACGTAATCCAGTAATTACTGTATGGTTGATTATGATAAGATGATCCATCCAATCCAATTTCATTGAAGTGCTACCTTCCATGATATATAACTAGAAGATAATTATAGAGATGAAACAGATACGTAATTCACTTCACCCTCATCCAGGTTATGCATAATAGATAGATCAGATCAAGAGTTCCATTTAAACTGACGAAAGTCTTTTCTGCTTAAACGTAAATTGATAAAACAAGGTCTCTATAAAGAAGTGAAGTAACGTTGAGTAGGAAGTTTATCGTAAAAATTCTCACGCTACTCATACGCTTGCGTCTTTCAGAACCTTTTCAATGGTCAGGATCAAGATTACATGGCTTGAGAACTCAGGCCAATTTGAATAGGTATGTATTAGTATGCTGGCTGTCTAGCTGGAGTGAAGAATGGAAAGCATATATTTCAGCTCTTTTATAAAAATACCGATCGTCTTCCTCTGCATGAGTGATATAATGTACCAAATGTGCATTAAATAATTGAAAATGATTGCTCTTGGCGTCATAAATACATGGTAAGGAATTTGAAGTCATATCATTATATTATTCAGATTTTGTATGCACAATATTTCTAGTTTCATAAGTACATACTAAAGTACATATGTATGTGCCTAAGTGTATGCTGCTGGTGGCTTGTTATGGAAAAGCTGGCATAAAAATCCAATTCAATTATCGCCCATTAGCCTAATAAGAATTCTCATAATCTTAGCCCTTCGAATGCTCTGTGTAAATCATTCTTATTGAGTGTAGTACACTAATTCCTTCTTCCTACGTTCATGTTTGCTGGATATTGCGTGATTTATTACTATCGTTGAATATGGTTTCAGTTGAATTTCAAAAGATCACAGAGAACGGAAGACATGGATAAAATACAACTATAACCTTTCATTCCTCTAGGACCAATTGTAGACATTCGACTTTTAAGGAAGTGACTAATTTAATCACGAATGAATAAAGTTATGTCGAAGAACTTTATTTATTGACAGGAAACGTGCATTGCGTAATTTGTAATATTATATCATATATCATTTCTAAACTATAAACAAACAAAGAAAAGTTAAGCCAAAAGTATTATTTATTCTTCTGTGTTCAATGAAGTCAGAGTAAGAGTCAGAGTGTGGAAGCAAATAAAACATGAAGTCTCTGTTGACATTTGTGCTTTCTTACCTGATGAATCTAAAATTAGGTAAAATATATACTAGGATAAAAGTATTGTATCGTGTCTAATATTTCATTAGCCTATCATATTCGTTTAAATTCAATATTGTTTACTTTAAAGTATTCATTGTTTATCAGCAAAATGTATTCAGATTACAATTAAATCGGATTGCTTTTGAAAATAGGCCCCGGTGAATTTCAAGTTCACAATGATGTAACGCAAGTTAAGAGATTTGATAACGGATTTGTGCACAATGGAATATATGATTTAAACAATGGTATTCGCTTTCGCCTATGGACAAGGTAAGGAATTTTAAATTTCTGTAATGCAATGTATGTTTTAAATTATTTTATGCATGGGTTCACTTGCATTAACAGACAAAATCCATACTACGCTCAGGAAATTGTCCTCTGGAATAGGCGTTCGCTGTTCACTAGTAATTTTAACAACAAAAGACTGACCAAAGTTTTTCTTCACGGATCCAATCACAGATCAAATGAAATACATCTTGACAAAGAAACAGCATATCTCCGTGATGCCTACATAACATTTGCAGATGTTAACTTTGTTCTCGTGGACTGGACAAGCCTTGCAGAACATTTGAATTATTTAACAAATAATGGGAACATTGTTTCCGAGCGATTAGCAAATTTTCTGCGATTTTTAAACAATCATGGAACACCACTTGAGTCAATGCATGTCATTGGACATTCATGGGGTGCACATGTGGCAGGAGGTGCAGGAAAAATACTTGGTGGCCGTATTGGCAGAATTACAGGTTTTTGCTAAGACGTGCAAAATATGAATACATGTGCACGGATGCAACGGAATGTTATCGTGTGAGATACAAGGTGAACTTTCTATTTTTAAGGTATCGATCCTGCTGGACCTTTCTACTGGAAGCCATTTAACTACAATCCGAAACGCAGGCTTGACAAGAGCAATGCACGCTTTGTGGATGTTATTCATGTTGACGGAGGTAATTTTCTCTCCAGGCAAGAAGCCCACCTTGGCATTAGAGATGCTATAGGACATGTTGACTTCTTCCCGGCTGGTGGCTCAAGGCAACCAAGTTGTCCACCAAAGTCTCCAGCTACAGCTAAAGGTCACTACCAACACTATTTGCCTGATTTACGGTTTTTGTTACAAGTGTTTTCGTTACTCAATTTGACGTAAGTGCTATTTCTTTTCTTGTTCATTTTGAACAGACTTTTACTGCAGCCACGAAAGGGGAATATATTACTTTGCAGAATCTATCGGCTCCCCCTTTGCTTTCCCAAGTTGCAGATGTGAAAACTGGCAGCGATTCGCTAAGAATGTGTGCGAGTGCATTGGAGATGATATGTCATTTATGGGGGAACATTGTCCAAGAACGTAAGCAGAACATATTCATATAAATGTAACACCATTACTTTAGCCAAATGGTCCATTGTCAAGTTATTCTATGCATGTTCAAGTAAATCACTGCTGTCAGAGATAAATATTATTGTCCAGCCTGCTCATTCACATAAATGAAAAGATTAATGTTTGCTACGTGATCCGCATTTGACTCGGCAGTCACATTAGAGTCAGTGTCCCCGGCTGCAGTAATGTATTTTCTTATGTACAGCTATTTTTCTTTCTCGTATGTTTCAATCCCTTTTCCTTACTTTTCAGGAGAATGGGGCAGTACTTTCTCAATGTCGACAAAGCAGAGCCGTATGGTCTAGGACCACAAACACAAGTCATTTTGAAAAGTATAACGAGAGCACCGACTTTCGTCCAGACTGAAACGAGATCTTCACTCGCCAGGGGAAGTAATGAAACAAATAGCAGTCCCAAAGTGTTCAACATTCCGAATTACTCTAGTAGAAATTATGCCAAGTTCTATAAAGATGATGTAATTAATGCATTGTTTGCTACTATGTCAAATTTTCAGCGACAAAGTATGACCAAAAAGCAATAAAATAAAATGAACTTTTTATACGTGAAAACATGAGTTTCTAATGTGGGCACAACCACACATACAATCACACATGGAGGAAATGCGCTATTACAATTTCACCTGCAGTCTATATTGAATAATAAAAAAAGAAAGTTTTTCCGGAAGCTCAGCTCTCTACAAACAACGCAAGGAGCATGGTACATTAAATTAGAATGTTTTTCAACATTTTATAAAGTTATTAGAAACTTTTTTTGCAGTCAGTCCTCTTCCATACAAACAGCTTCCTTTTATTAACAAGTGCGGTTTTGGTTTATCTTTCCATTTCAAGTGAAATTACTAAAGTTGATGAAGCTAAAAGTGGAAAATTATTTCGACGAGTCGGGTCTTTGTCATCATGAGCAAAGTTTTCCTTTCATTAACAAAAATCCATTTTTTTGGAATGTTAATGTTTACTTCGTCCAATTCTTAAATGTAAAATGCTATCTTCAAGGCAAGCATTGTGCAAACAGTTGAAGAGGACTCAATTTCTTACGAATGTACATACACACATTTACCCAACTAATCAAGGAACGTACCTGGAGTTTTGTGCTACAAAGTTGAACAATGCTCTCGCTGCTTGTTTTGACTCGGGAGTTTTTTCCCTCCATCTCCCTTTTGGAAGCTCATCAATTACGTCATCATATCTATTAAGTGGTATAGGCGACTTTTGCGATGGTCTGTAAAACAAGTAAAATTATACACCATCATAACAAGTTCTAATAATATCATAAATGAGAGTCCTCTATATCTAGTGCACTATCATCGTACTTTAGTACAAAGCAATTTGATTTCCAATCAGGCAATTTATCGAGGGTTTCAACATTTTACTATTACGCTTGAAGAGTAGCAAGTTAAATAACTTGCACGTAATATAGAGCATGGGCTTTGTTCCCCGAACTAAGGCAGCATCCATAATTTATATAATTAACAAGTTACGATGTAACTGTTACGTATACCATAAAATATTGCTTTGCTTTGATCGAATGGCGTACTCGGAAGAGACTTTCATGAGAAAAGAATGGATCTATTTTTGGGAATGAAGATGTTATGGTTGAGGAGATCAGAAATTAGAATCCAATTTCCTAACTTTGAAAATCGCAGTGCTTTCTACTGACCATCGTGGTATTCTCATGCAATGTTTCACCACGAAGATGAATAGCATAAACCTACATACACAGGAATTTTATGATAAGATGTCATCCTAGGGTTATGCAATATTTTCATACTGTTTACAGATTTACAGTAAAACTAAACCAAAGCACTCGTTTTTATCAGGTTACTTTCATCATTCATCATTGTTAGTAAAGTGGCCTTTGATCCCCATCTACAAAAATGNGATATATCACCTTAAGTGGCTCTCTGGCCTTCCCATCTATATTTATTCATCTTATTTGATATTATTATGTATGAAGAATGAATGACCATTGACCATGTACACTCACGAACAACTGGAGCAAGAGATATACAGAATACATTTATTATAATAATATCAGGTATTATGTTTGGACTTATTACCGTGCTTTGTAAACCATTAAATAAAAGTAGTGAAACAAATATTTCTGTAAATAGTATGTATATTTAGTAGCTGTAAAGAGATGAGTTGATTTTTTATCAGTCTGTAACAAAATTTAAAAATTCCAATGGCACATGATGTGATTGCTATTGGTAAGAATAAAACAGAAAAAATACTTTTCGTTTAGAAAGTAGAGTGTAACCCTACAGACTGAAAGGAACAGATTATAAAGTGTGCTGCATAATAAATAGATACTAAAATGTGTGCAGCAATCCAAAGCTGTATTACTTACTTACAATATGGTAAAGTAGTACCTAATAGACATTGTTGCATCTGATATACATAGGTACATATTTTTTAGCAAGTCAATAAGCGTATCTTTGAAAAGTAAAACTTACGTAAAGTTATCAAAGTGTCTTCTATTCTCCATGTCTTGAATCTCCTGGAGAAACTTCCGTTGTCTCTGCTCCTCATAAAATCTTCGCATAGCAATCTCCTGTCGTCTACGCAGCTCCTCTTCTCCAATAAACTCTTTCTCCTCAAATCTCACTGGAGCTTTGTAATGGATGTTTACTTGAGACTCGGCGTACCTTACGGGCGATGCTATTTGTACAAGGTTTCAATGGAATAAAAAAACATGAATTTCGTATCTCTTTGGAAAAAACTGTGGGTTGTCATTTTATTTGCTAAAACAACGTAAACAGCATCTCATCATTATTTACACAATGAACCAAACGTTGTTGTATTGTGGCCTACATAAAATAACATACATTTTAGATTGCTTTTGTTTGAAACATAAAATATATTCTTAGTTTAGTGGATTGGTTCATTGTTGTGGAAGTTATTGCAGCGGTTAAAAGATAATATAGTAACATTATAATGTTCAATTGGCCAATAACCGAATTATTTAAATTAATTAGAATGTTGTTTCCATTAAATTAGAATTTTGCAAGTTAATTTGGGTTGAACTATACACCTTTTCCCATTGGCCACCTAACTACAATTTCATTTTAATTAGTTATAACTAAAAGTTAATCTACTACACTTTACTTGAAAGTGTATTACTTTCTCCGATTTTTGTCAAGGATTGTAATTCTATAAACGTACCAAGATGACTAAGGAGCAAACATCTTTGTACTGCTGCTTTCTAATAAATACGTGTATTATAGTTTAGCAATTTGCGAGGGAATCTAAAAGCATGCATTGGATTGAATATTGCGACTACTTGCTGTGATACCACTACTTTCTCCTACAAAAGGACTATAAATACTAATTATAGTAATTCTACTCGCAAAAAAACTAAAAAAACATTTCATTAGTGCATTGCTATATGCTGTGGGCGTTGCTTTCTGTATATAAAACTTAAATGGGAAGCAACGACGAAAATAGTTTAAAGGAAATTAACTGATGAGCAAACTAATGGAAAGATGGCGAAAGGTAACAAAAACAATATGTACGCGTATATTGACTGCTGGGTATAACATAACTTTCACTATTATAATGCAAATACATAACATTACCAATACGAAAACAAGCTAAAAAACATCCGACAAACTGTCACAAAATAAGTAATCCTTTCCTTAGCTGACTTACTTGATGAAGCATTTTCTATTTGCAACACTCTACCAGCAGCAGCGGCATCGACAGCATTACTAACAACGGAGGCACCCGCAGGAGCGTCCCTAACAACTTTGTTGGTAACAGACGGCAGATTGTTTTCATTATTGTCACCAAACTGACTTCCGATTACTTGTATTTGATTATCAAAATCTGCTGTGCTAGTATTATTGCTTATGGTAGCACCAATTGTGGAAGAGGCTGTAGACGATGTGGTAGTTGTCGACATCCGAGAATGAATATTATTATTGATATTGTTATTGACGATGGCAGTAGTCGGAGCTCCAACTCCCCGAAATTTCTGGTGGGCATAGTTAAGGGAGGCTGATCTTTGCAATGGAAGGCCAACATTTGGTCCTGGTGAGGTGGCAGGCTGTTCTTGATAATGATGGTATTCTGAATGGATGAACGAGATAAACCAATTCTCTTCAATTTCCACTCTTAACTCATGCTTCTGAAAATACTTGCACTCTTCATTGTTTTCCACAATCAAGTTAAAATGGTCATTGGGGAATAATGCCATATAAATCAGTGTTTGGAAGGAGACAGAGAAAGGTTGCTATTCGCTTTTATTATTACGAAAGCCTGGCTGTTATGGTCCTTTAATACTGTGTTAAGTAGTTTTCACCCACAATCTTGTGGCATTTTTACTAACTAAATCAACTGCACAGCCAGAGCCACATAATCTGTTAGTTGAGGAAGCAGAGAGTGGCTTTTCACTATTCAGTGTTTATTGACATGATATTAGCTAGTCCCATAAAAGCTGACAATTAATGCAGCCTTGAAGCGGAAAACTTTTAATGCTCAAAAAAGAAATTACAGTTTAATAAACCCTAAGAGAAGTTCCCCCAATAAAACAATGTATAGCAAAATCACGCACTCAAACACAGTTTATTTTGTTGCAATTGTTCTCATACAGAAACGAGACAAGAAAAGAATAAGAATTGCAACTGTACACCATTTTAAAAATTAAGAATATCCCAAAGCAATGTACATTAGTTAAACAGTTGGTTGGGGCATTATGATTTCACACGTTAGGTAGCCTTGGATCGATAGTCAACTATCGATATATACCAGCAAACACTTCTCCACTGATGAAATCACTTGTCGTTAGGAGAAAAGGCAGATCGATAAAAGAAATGATTTTAACTTGACGTCGAGTCGGTGTCTTGTAATAAGTCAAGATTTCATCAGTAAAGCAGATGGAGTTAGAAATTAGGAAGTCAACCACAAAAAATTGGATTTAGTTCGAAATCGAATACGTAAAGGGATACATACATATTTAGATGATATAAGAGGAGACAATTTTTATCAATTTGGAAGCGAGGCAAGGAGTTCCATGTGCTTGGTTTAAGCACTAGGGTAGCTGACGATATCATGATAAAGTACATACACTCACATACATGCCTAAATATAAAAGCTTTTTTACTTATATAAGGTAGCAGGGGCATTCTTTCATAAATTTTTATGAATGTTTATTATAAATTCTTATATAGATAATACTGATTGCGAGGTAGATCAGAAAGTGTTAGTAATATTAGATAACTGTACTTTTATATACAATATTTGTAAGAGAGATATTATGTAAAAGCTATTTACAAAAGTTAGCTGTAGGTTATGCATGGACAACGAGAAAATACAAGAAACCTATCTAAAGTCACGACACTGTTCCAAGTAAAAGTAGGTTGACTAACCTCTGCAGAAAAGATTTTCGAATATTATATTACTGACCATTTATATATATGCAATCAAGATTTAAATCCCCAACATGAATTTTAGTATTTTATAAAAAACTTTCTAGACCCGTCTCATCTAACAGTGTGCAAGTTGTGATTTGTTTCTTGTATTTCTTCAAACACATGCATTTCCCTAGTATCTTATAAATCTTCATTAGGAAAACGAGCATGTAATGGTTTGGCGTATCTTTCACACTTTTACAAAGTAATATTTTTCATCTATTCTGAATAACACATTTTTCGGCAAGAGAATGCGTTTAGGAGGAGGAAAAAAAGTAAAGTTGGCAAAAGTATCATCATGAGTTCGAAAACCTGTCAGACATAACGAGTTAAAAGTGCCATCAAGAATCTATTAGCCATACCAATCGTGATAACATAATATGCACATATGTACAACATTTATCTTATCCGCAAATTATTTATACGGGAAAGTTGTTCATGAGATTGCATTGCAGAACCTTCAAATGTACACAAGGTTAATATTTTAAATTAAAGCTTAATACTGACTGAGTATTCATACATTCAACTTAAAAAGAACAATAGTTTTTAGTAAAAATAATACAGAATAAAATTATAGATATATACATAAAGACCTTGCGGGAGATGGTAAAACAATAAACACGTTTTGTACCACAAACCACGCAATAAAATACAGTTCCCATCAGAATTCGCGGGTATAATATTTATTTACAAAAGAGAATGAAAGTAGATAATAAAAGTAAAATAGAAACTAAAAGGACGACAAGTAAGAAATTATTAGGTAGAATTGAAGAAGGAAGAATACGACGAGGATCTCTTCATTCATTCATGCACCATCTTCTTCCTTTCTACGTTTTGCATTAGAAACGAACACTCATACCGTCGTCTGCAGACCGAGCACTGCTCCTATGAGGAGGAGAAGGAATATTATTGTCATGATTTATCATACTTTTCATGAAAATCAGCAGTATTGCCCCGAGCATACTGAGTAAAATGGAAATGAGGGAAGCTCTACCCATCCACCTGTCTAATGTCTGAAAATACTAAAAATTCTTTTCATTACGAAAAAGCGAGAATATGCATTTATGTTGAAAAAGAAAGTAGTTTTCGCAAAAAAAATGGAAAGCTAATCAAAAACCGTGAGTCCGTCTCAAAATCTCATTTAGATGAAAAGCCATATTTACATGAAAGTAGTTCCGTAGATAAGCTAGACTACACCGTAATAGTAATATAGAGTAATACAAGAATCATCCGTAGAATTACCACCTCTTGCTGATTGTCCTCGTACATTTGGATTCCACTGACGTACGCTTCGGTACAACTGTGGGGCAAGGTGAGACGTGCTAGACGGCGCATGGAAACTTTCAGATTTTGTTAATCTGCCAGGTTGCTGGTAATTGTGCGGTTGAGGAGGAATTGGTGGCGGTGGGAGAGTCGGTGGTAAAGATCCAGGTTGTACTAATGACGAATGTGAACGAGAGTAATGGCCACTACAGTAATACTGACGAGGTTCAATTATCGGTGGCTGAGGAACATAGCGGTACTTTGGTTGATGTAACGAAGCATCTATATTCCAACTCCAGTTTTTCCCAATTTCGTGCCCCACTGATCCAAGGTTTACTCCACCAGCTTTGTTTAATGTTGTATTTATTGGAGTAGAAGTGGCAATTGGTGGAGGAACGCGAGATTCAAGAATTCGAGGTGGAACACTAGAGTAGCTCATTTCCCTATTTGACTTCGGATTAGGATCACTTGACAGAGCTACAGGGGCCGCAGCTGCAGTGCTAGCTGTAGGAGTTCTGGGCTGGGGTGAATATGCAGTGGTGGCAGCAGTTGTGGAAGAGAAAGCAGGAGATGTGGAACGGTAATCCCAGTAATTCCCAGAAAAATCTGAACTGTAGCATGAAGTGTCAAATTCCATGGACTTTGTTGGCGACTCCAAAAAACAATGTGCTGTTAAAGTAGGTTGACAAATATTTGGTGTAGAACTTGGCTGGTAAATTGGTCTTCGGGATCGGGAACTAAAATATAGTTCTGGCGAGCGGGAATTCACAGGCGAACTTTCTTTCCCATCTGGTCTAATTCGATCCCTGTCTCTCCCTTCATAGTAATCTAACTTTTCTTTGAAAATATCAGCACTTGCACAACGTCTTGCGTGTTCACTGGTTGAACCAAGCTGAAATTTATCAGTAAGTCTGGCCAGATTTGGATCTGAACAGAACAAGCATCGTAAGAGGCTCACTTCCGGATGGAAATATGAGTCACGCTCATCTTCCATGTGATCTTCAAAGTACTGCTTTAGTCGGTCCACTTCACCTGCATTTACTAATCTGAGTCTTTCCAATTTATCTCGTTCAAGGACTTCTCTCTGAACTAGGGTTTTCAATGCATTGTCCTTTTTGAGAAGAAGGGATGCCAGTTTCGAAATCACATTGATATGAGACATGTACCTATTATCATAAGCACGACTTTCCGGAGTCACAGATCTTGACCTTTTCCCTGGCATGCTGGACTTACTTAAGGATGCTGGCAAACTTTTGGAAAGAGATGTGTTTCCAGGATTCTTTGGTTGACTCAAGGAACTGTCGGAAGGATTTGGAACTATTGTTGTTGGTCCCGAAACATTATACCCCACTTTACTGTCTTTTGCATTTATTCTTTCGGAATAGCTTTTCGTTTTCACAATTTTGGCTTCTGAAGGTGATATAACAATAGGTTCTTTGTTATTGTTTGAGTCTTTGTGAAAAGTTTCGAAAAAGCTAACTTTTGATGGAACACCTTGCGTACAATAAACGCTGTATATAGGAGTTTTTCCCTTTGTTAGACTATTTGGTTGCTGTTCATGGCATTTCCTCAATAGCATTTTTGTAGAAATGGGAATGTGAATCACGGTTTTTATAGACGAGTCTGATTCAGATTCCCCTGATGATTTGACATTAGCGTTATTATTTGTTCCAGCGGTGGAGGAAGAGCCTTCAACAATACGAATAATATTTTCTCTTTCTTTCATTTTCCTCTCTTGGAACTCTTCGCTTAGTGTTTTGGAAAGTTGACGCTTGGCGGTTTCCGTCAAAGATCCATCAACTCCAACTACTGAGTCGCAATCAACAGGGCTGGAGGATGATGGAGGATTTAATCCCATTCTGCTGGTTACAACTGTAACCTTTGAACAGCCACTTTTTCCTTCAATGGGTGAAAGCTCATCTTTCTCTTTTTCTCTTTTTACAATAAGGGTACCTAGTCTAGACTTGATTTTCTCTTTTTGATCGTCTGAAAGGGTAGAACTCATAGAAAAGGCACGGCGTAATGCAGGCATTCTACTGTACTCAGCCGCTTTATCTCTGTAGTAGTAATAATCGGCTTTTGATAATGAGGCAACTTCCATATTAAGTGCCACCTCTTTCACACTAGTACCCCTCCATGCCGTTTTATGAAGGTCGGATGCAGATGCCTGTTTTGATTTCAGTAATTCTCCCGTCAACAAAAAGTGTCTTAGCTCATCAATATTCCATTGCTTGCATCGCAGAGCAGAATCCCCTCTCCATCTAGTCGCGTCAGGCGATTTTGGTCTGAAGAAAAACTCTCGGTTTCTTTGTGCATGCATTAATTGAGTGGTAATACTGGACATTTCCTCTTCAACTCGAAGCCGGTTCCGGACTTTCCACCATGCCTCAAAATCTAACTGTTTCTCAGCGCTCAAAACTGGAATGTCATACAAGGACGTTGAACGTTCAAGTTGCCCCAAACGTTCCAAACTGGAGTACAATCTATGTAGTTGGAGAAATCTAGGTGATCTCTTGCGTGCATGTTGGAGTTCCAAAATGTAATTTGTGTAGGTGTAATCTCGTATCAACTTCTCCTTTAAAGTTAAACAAGACACGCTACGAATGATTCTCCCTCTTTTGGCAGCTGCGCTGGCATTAGCGGTTCTACCTCTGACTTTTCCGTGCTTAGTATTGCTATCTGTTGTTGTTATTGGAATACTGTAACCGCTGCCATCCATGACACTAGCATCATGCGTTAGCCTTTCCCGCAAAGCAGACGTTTTTGTTGGTCTAACCAACGGCAATTGTTGTTGTTTTGTCAAGAATAGCGACTGTGAAACACGTTTGGTTTCTGTCAAGTATGGTGTCAGGGCAGGTAAAGATCTAAAGGCGAAAAAGCTGCTTGGTCTCTCCAGAAATGCGGAGGTGATATTGGAAACCGTCCCCTTTAGTTGCGGAGAGCCGTCACGATGCTTCCTTGGTGGTATTGTCCAATATCTTGATATGTCTTGTTCCACTTGTGAGAAAGATACATTTCTTTCAGGAGGGAAGAAACTTCTGACACGGCTACATTTTATTATTTCCTCATCTCTCAAATCAATATTTGAGTTCGATTTTATTCTCATCGAACAGAGTCTTGCTACTTTCTCTTCTGTGTTGCTTCCTGTCATGTGCAAATCAAATTTATTTCTTTTTCTTTCACACTCGCTTCCTTTGCTGAGGCTAACATCTTTTGATTTCATGCTCGACCCTGGAGCTGTTGTTGTAGGTGCTTTATAATGCCTTCCTCCTGTTGTTGTTGTTATTATTGGTAGTGGTTGCCTTTCCCTTTCTGGACTCTTCCGATCATCCTTCCCACATGACAGTGTAATCCGATTAGTTCCATTTCCTTGCTTTCTTTCGCCTCCTTCCCGAATCAATTTTCGTGCAGGAACAAAACTGGATCCTATATTATCCATTCCAGTTGCACTTGTTGCTGGTGTACCGTCACGGAGACTGTTTCCTCCTACTTTCTTTCCGCCTCCTGGATTCCTTACTCCTGATGACTCTTGTACAGCAGTGCCACCACCGCCACCGCCAGTGAATTTCCCACTGGAGCCCATTACTTTCTCGCATGTGGATCCTGACTTTGTGTTTACTCCAGCGTTATTACTCATGCTGCTACTCGATATTGGAATTGCTGATGACAGAACACTTCCCGGAGATGTGGGTCGCGATGTATGGGGCGATAAACAACTAGCATGGCGTGATGCGACTGGTGACACTTTGCTTACTTTGTGAACTTTTCCCCTGCCACCAACAGCTCCTGTAGAATTTGATGTTCCTAAATTTGTACATGAGTTGCTGCTGCTTGATGGATCAATAGAGGACGAATCTATCAATTTAGCTTTTATTTTTCTCGGTGGTTTAACTGGAGTTCCATTTGTAGTTCCATTAGTTCCCATTAAACTACTGGTAGCTCTTCGGTTGTTTATGCTGGTAATGGTGCGGCAATTATTGTTGTCTACAGACACCTTGTCAGAAATTTTTACAGATTTTGTTTTTGCGCTTGTTGCCTGAGACGTTGGAAATGTAGTACCGGTGGCTCGTAAGTGCTTTCCATTAGTTGCTTTCTTCAACCCTGATTTCTTCCCTTCATTAGTTGCTCCGTTGTCTTTTCCTCTTCTAAAAGCACTTGAAGTCGGGCAAGACTTTACTACTTCTAATTTAATTGACAACCGGTGAGAGCTTTGTATTGCCTTCTTAACTTCGCGTGGTGACAACAGCTCAGGAGAAGACACTCTGAGTTTTTCCACGCTTGTCTCCCGAGATCTTACAGGGATTGACGAAGAGCCAGCACGACGTATCTGGTTCGATGACCGTACTGTGTGAATGATTCTGGATGCATCTACCCCTGAAATACCATACCTACTTCTGAAGGATGCACCAGGTCTGGGACTCAAGTCAGAGTTGGACCGCCTAATTTTCTCCTGTATTCTCTCCTGAAGCAATGCGACAGTCGAGTTTGGTGGTGGGCTTTTGCAAACAGGACTTCCAGATCGATAGTTTGCAGGAGACCCAGATCTTCCCCTGCCACTTGGAGAGGCCTTCTTCATTTCACCGAAGGATGGCATGCTTCTCACTCGCAGCCGAAGCAGATTGAGCCAAGACTCTAGAGATACATATATATGCAATGATGGAAATGATGATTGAAACTGTTATGCAGACGCCTGACACTAAATAAGTACAAGAGTTGAATAGCCAAGGAATACTATAACCCTCCACCGTGAAAGAAAAGTCACTGAATTCAAACATTTCAAAATTTTACTTTACCCCAAATGAAATTCTAGAACGGCCATGAGTTGTACGTTGACAGTTATGCATATAATACGTATACGCACGTGATGGTATAAAATATTATAGCAGTTAGCCAATGATAAATATGGCCAATTTCATCTATGCATGGCAGGACCCCTGATAATATATCCACAAAAGAATTGATCTGTGCATAGCAGAAAGAATGGGTGCAAATATAATATTATTTTAACTAATTCATTATACAAGATGGGTACACCTATCATATTAGAAATTCTCGAAGAAGACGGTGCATAAATTGTGAAGGATACAAACAGAAAAATTCCTTCCATTAAAAAGGAATGAGTCGATCCAATACAAATACTGTTCATATCAAACAGTGAAAGTTGCGAATGATATAATAAGGTATTTATATAAAACGAAATATACGTGTATAGTTATCGTGTTACTGTTAAGTTGTAGGTAAAACGGTTTTTAAAATAATGTAGTTATTGTTAATAAGTTAGCATTTTAAAAGTATTTGTGTTACGCTTGGTAGATTTTGTTAATTTCATTTCATTGCTTTCAATACTGACGGTTGTACCCATTATTTTAACAACATACATACCGTGAGGTAGGAAATCACTAAAAATAAGGTGTACACACTCCATAATAATTTTATAACACCAACACCTCCATTCCACCCAACAAGCCTCCATTGTGCCTAGTAGGCACTGCCTACTCACAGAGGAAACCAGACTACATACCAAAGTAGTACAACAACTTGTTAGTGCTTTCTACGACAAAACCAAAGTCGAGTGTAAATTCCAAACCAAAGCTCCTTTTTCTAAAAGCATAAAAGCAAGGATTAAAGTAAAGCTACCCGATCCCCGTCTTCAGCAGTACTACTAGAGATTAACTTGTGAAACATTGAACTTTCTTTCAAACAAGTGTATTCAATAAAACCCCATACCGGCAGTGTATCATGGTAAGTGAAAGCTCTTTAAGACTAATTCATTGTTACATTTCGTCTAAACCGCATCGTCAAATTAAATTATCAACTTTTCACAAGGTATTTAATTGACAGCTTTCAGTGATTAAATTAGGAAATAAGATTGTTTTACTTATTACCTTTAGGCCGTTCTGGGGCTGGCTTTCTCAATCCTTTCAAGGGAACTTCCCCTCCCTTTTGAATATCAACGTAAAGTTGGCGTTGCTCGGCTGGACTAAGTGGTGGAGGAGGAGGCGACTTTATTCCTCGGAATTCAACGTCGTCGTCTACACGCTTTCTGATTATCAGATTTGAGTCACTTTCATAGCCCAAATCTCTGGATCCAAGTGCCCTGTAACACAAACATAGGCACAAAGATTGTAAATTGTACTTTTTACACAAACTTTGTATAATATAATATGTATGTAGTGGGAAATGTTTACCACTGAAGCGTTGGTTTGTGTTTGCGAATCTCTTTAGCTATAACGCAGGAATTTCCAGGCGTATAATCTGCAATTCTGCCAGGCGTGAAACGAACGCCTGAGGGTGGACACGAAGTAGTTGGGGACAAAATTGAGTTAGGCGTAGATGGACTCGGTGAAAAACAATCTGTCGACTCTGAGTATCTGTCACGAAGTTTTCTTCTATCTAAGGTAGCATATTTGTAAGCGTAGGTATCCGACTCGTAACCCTCAGGTTCCGAATAGTGTCCAGCACTGTGTCCAGTAGGTTGACGAGGTCCTATATTTATATAAATAGAATCTCATTACGGTCTATACATTTATTTCAAACTCTTTAGCTCAACACTACGCTAGGTACCTACGTTAATCAAACAATTTTCTGCATGCTCCTACCAAAATACAACCTGGGGTCAGTAGTAAATGTAAATCTTTTAGTTTGTTACCGTTTGCACTCACTCATGAACATAACACAAGAAAAGGGGTTAATGTGGCATTTAAAAGTGAGTAAAACGGTATATTATAAACCAGGGCAATACCGGAAACACAAATCACCTTTGCGTTTGTACTTCACTGTCATAAAATCTGAATCCGTAGTTTTTCCGTTATTGATTGATAACGAATTTCATGGAGAACGTTTTCAGGGGTCGGGGAAAGGGTTCATTGATTCGTTAAATCATCATGTACATAAACAAAAATAACACGAACATTTTAAACAATGATTACAAGATGAATGTTTCAACAATAAGTTTGCATTAATAGCAATTAATGTCATTCTTGGAATGGATTTGCTTGGTTTTGGTGAAATTGAAGATGCAGTCAGAATTTCAGCTTTGGGAAAACATGTTGGCGAACAAAAATGTGCTGTTAAAAAGTTTAACGAAGAAAGTTGAGAGTTGTGTTGTTTTAAGACAAACCTCTTCTTTGTGGTCTCTCCACATGCAGTGACTCATACATTCGTTTGTACCATTGATGCTGTTGTTCTGTTCGGATTGCCTGAAAACAACAATGTTTGGAAAATTTAATTAATTTAATTTGGTCAGGATTTAAACAAGTGGTACTTATACTTTTGTTTAATATGAATATATCTTACCGGTTTTGTAGCAATTGGAACACCTTCAGGGGTTGTCGGACCGATTCCTTCAAACTCTAGCGCTCCTCCTTCTCGTACACGTCTACCATTAACTTCGTGACCTTCAGAATTCATGACAAAAAATATGTGAATTAAAACTCTATGTTTAAAAAAAATACATACTAGCATATTATTTTATCATTAAGCATTTTACCAGTCGTATTATGGGATTCCAATTCCAACGTCAATCCAACTGCAGATGAATTTTGCCTAGAAGCGGAATTTTCCAAAGTAGATTCTGTTCTTCTTCCAGGGGAACAATGTTGCTTTTCTAGATAATGAGCACCTTTTGGCAACTGTCCTTCTGCAAAAAATTAAAGAAAAATGTATCACAATAAGAATAAGGCCAAGGCTGATGTTTAGTCTCAAACAATATTGACTAATAATGATTTTTCTTTAAAAACTATAAGACAAACATCAAATCAAATAGTACTATTGTAATACTCTATTAAAAAGTATAGGCAATACTAGACATTAGAACTGAGGTCGAGGTCACTGAAAAAAAACCAATTATTGGAAAGCCTAATGAATGACATTTTCTTATTGCATAATATCCTACTTCGTATTTAAGCGGAGAAAAATTTGTGAAAGCATTTTTTGTAATCGTTTGCACAAATCATTAACAGTCCAAATTTTGAATGATTGCCAATTTCATTCTGTTATTTTTTGTGATTCATTCCTGCGGAAATGTCAATCATCTTTTACTATACAATGTTTATCATTATATTGGTTCAACTGCATATATAATCTCGCACTTATTGTGGGCCACACATGTTTCTTGTTTAATTTTATTACTCATTTCCATTCGTTTTATACACAAAAGCAAAACTAACTTCAAATAGTTTGCGTTCGACAAATTTCGTACAATATGTGTATTTTTCTTGGGTTTCAAGTGAAAAATCTGTATGGACGTACCCTGTCTAGAGGTCGTCCATACTGTTTGTAGTTTTGATTTTGATGTAGAAAATAATATGTGATGCCTCTCTATAAAATCATGCTTCATTACTTAATATCAATTTTACCTCTGGCCTTTTGAAGAAGTGTTACTGTTGGGCTTTGGTATTTTGGCAAGCTTACAGTTGACTGACTACTACTGTTCTGGTTTTGAGTAACACTAATAGATCCAGACGAAGTCTGATAAACAGAATCCGATCGACTTGAGTTATCGTTTTGCTCTGGACTGCTGACAATTTCTTTGGGCTGGCTTAGCAAATTTGGATCTGTCAATGACGCACTCGCCTGTAACGGTGGTGCTTGTCGCGTTTGCTGCAAAGGCTGTCTGGTGGGTAGTTGCGGAGACGAATTTGAACGATCCTGAAAATTCACATATAATCAATTTACATACAATATTCACCAAAATTGTTCCAAGAAAATGCACATGAAAGTAAACTTTTTGATATTTTCACTCACTAATGATAACGTCCGAGGAGCAGAGCTCTTAGGAGAACCAGGCACATTGAAATTTACAGGCCGAAATTTCTTTTGACTTGAAGGACTAGTGGCATTTGGAGGTGTCCAAACTGGAGGAATAGATGTCCCTTCTTCCAAATTTGGCAAGTCTGTACAACTACTACTGGCTACATTGTTCACTGGCTGCTGGGGTGGACTAGCTGGCTGTTGGACCTCTGCGTTTGAGCTACCTGGCGCCCATACACCTAATGTCGAGTTCACACCGTGAGAAGTTCAAACAAAAACAGCAACGAAACCAATTATTATTACGACAACCACAACAACAGGTTTTATGAAAGCTTTTTCATTTCCTGGACTCAAGCGTATATATGTATGTATGCACACATTGAAACGGAAAATGTATTATTAAATCCTTATCAGGGACAGCTTTATAGAAAACTACTCATACAAAGCACAATTTTTACACACAACAGGTAAAAAAGCTCTTCTGCAATGGACAAGGAGAAAGAAGCAGAGCAGACAATGACTTTTGGATGTGTGCATGAATGTTATTAGTGTTTGCAATTCAATTTTGTTTTTATGAATGCTAAACTTTGCTGACACGCACCACGCAATATAATACACTGTGTGTACAATAACTAACCAATTTCCTGAGAAAATAGCAAGTACAAAATAATGAACAATGTTCAGTGATTAACTGCCTGAATTGATCAACACCCCATACTTTCCACCTCTCGCTCATGCAATATCCATGTTGATTGTAAACCGCGAGGACTTTAGAGTGGAATGAGTCGCGAGTGGCTATACAAATCTATCTCTATTTGGGAACAAAACTGTGAATGGACACATTGAGGAATTACGTGAATGAGCAATTTTGTAAAATTATAAAAAATCTAGTAGCGTGTAAGTGGACTACTGAAAGGGACATGTTCTATAGCTTGTGCATTAATAGAGCTTATATTATTATTTTGGGTGTAATTCCAATAACGATGCTCATTTCTACATGACGTTATATGACGTACGTCCTCTTGCAACAATACGCTTCTGTTGTCTGTTACTACTGCACCTGTGCTTCATTCTCATCACCGATGTCATGAAATGCGTGTTCATATTCCCGTAATAAGCAATGGCATTGCAAAGAGAGTTGTAAAAATCAAAATACAATGCTATGAAGACAAAGGCACTCACTTTCGTTGGGCTACACAAAAAAAACACCGCTAAGCCTTGCATATTATTTCAGGGATGTAAGCTTTATGTACATTATACTTTTATTAATCCTAAAAAACATCTTATTAACTCATATCAAATACATCCATAATGCTTGCACCGTAAATGAAGTAAAATAGAATAGGGCAGTATGAAATACAGTGCATGTATAACAGCATGGGTAAATAAAATCCAACCCTTGACTTCCGTTGCCGTAAGCTATAAAAACAGTACGACATACCTATGTACATCATACATATATTAATCTTATATATACTGGACCAACAGCAACTGGTGCGGTAGAAGGATTGAAGGATAGTCATATATTGGACCTGACAAAACAAAAAATGAAGCAGTCTACTTGAAGAGTGTAAAAAAGCTACAAGTTACAAGGTTTAAACTTGAAATAAGTAGATGAAGGGTGGCTCAAATATATGTACCATTTCAGTAAACTAAGGATGAACTACCCCATAATTTGGCTTCCCACTTGTGATGATGTTATATCTATGATACAATATTTGAAGGTAGTAAAATGAACTTGCTGGTCCAAAACACCTACGCACCCCTTTAATTTCATCATGTCTCGTAAGTGCATGCATGCATATTACTATTCCTGTTGCATGTTAAGTAGTTTTACACAATGCTTTGGTAAAATTTACATTTCCAGAAAAAAACTAATGCCTTTCTACGAAAGACGATGAGTTCAATTGTATGAGTTATCTTATTCGTTTCATCTCATGCAATCATAAATATGACGATAGAGTAGATATACATACAACGTAACGTATAGTCTTATATGCCTAATATTGACTTGACAAACGGATGTCTGAATGGTAGAGAAATAGATTACGGAATAGATAGAAAGAAGGTTAATTTCTTTTGAGTATTTTCTGAAGAAGTCTATTCGTGCTTCAATTCATGGAGTCTCTCGGTATATTGAAGAGCGTGGGAATTTTTCTCGTTGTGAGTCCTTCGAAATAAGAACAGGAGAAAAGACCGGATATGAGGTGCTATATATAGTCTCCTTTATGAATAAAGAAGACCAACTATTTTCAGCGTTCCAAAAAATCCGTTGGTTATATAAATGACAAATTTTTTGGGTAATACTCTTGTATCTCATTGTCCATACTCATTCACGAATCAGATCTCATTGTCACCAAATTTTTTGCCATATCCGAATTCTCTAATTTTGTATAGAAATATATACTTATGCTCCATGGTTTTGACGCGGTGAAACAGGAACCGAGCCATCATCAAGGTTTCATAATTTTCTACTACTTTGATATTGATAGGTAATTGTAAAAGGGATTAAAAATCCGTGCTGATTTCTTTCCTTGCCATTTTTAAACTTTTATTTGTAGAAATACAATTGACACTGGTAACATGCAAAAATCAGTTCTTTAGATGGATGAAATTAATTTCTTTCCTTGCCATTTTTAAACTTTTATTTGTAGAAATACAATTGACACTGGTAACATGCAAAAATCAGTTCTTTAGATAGATGAAATTAAAATTGTGATAATCAATTTATATGGTTGCTCTATAGTACTATTACAATGTTAGAGATATCGAGTAAAAGATAAAAATCTCATTATGCAGGCGAGAATTTGATCGCCCTGCGATTGTTTCGATGAAAATTTTATTCAAGTTCTTGAATTACGCATGCATATGCTGATACCTATTTATAAACCTTGCAGTTTTATGTATAATCCCGAAAGCGAAATTGATGAAGGAGATCGTGAAATTGAATTTGTCTTGGCGGAATGGATCATTCAAGTTGGTGTACAACAAATGATACTTAGTGTATTGAGTGTTATGCTAAAACACTGACAAAAAGCGTAACAGGTAGGCGTTTTTCATTTTGGGAGCATTTATTTCCGTTGTCCATAGGGCATCCGCTTATGCATAACACACACCTACTTATTATATGCAATTCAAAATTTCATATACTATACTATACGTATATGTATGTAATGTGTATTATGCTGAAAGTAGGGTAATATGTAAAGTTGTAAACAGATGCAGATGTGTAGTAACAAAAACCTTTTTGATCATCTATACGAACAATATAAACAACCAGACAGACACATTTTTAAAATTAAAACAATAACAGGGGCAGGAGTAGTTGAAATACTGAAACTATATAGGACTTCAAGATCAAAATCAATGTACAAAAATTCCCATTAAATGTGTAATGCATAAGTAGCTAGCTAAATATTATTAATGGAAAGTTTGTCGCTTCAACATGATTGTTCTATACAGGGATTTCACCTCTATTGCTTTGTATACTTTTACTATCTTTTGACCTACTATCTCTAAAGCCAAAGTATTAATACTGACAGATTTGATGGGGCAAATTGCAAAATACGCTTGAACATCACTAAACTATTGTTGAAGCAATTCTAGAAATTGTTAAAAATTTGTAGTTTATTGTGTGGTATACAGTGAATGAGAATTATGTACCTGATTAGTTATTTTGTTGATCTAACCTCAAAATTGGACTATATGCTATTCGGAGATGACGGGACACGTTCCAATTATTACACAAGTTTAGCATTCTGTTTTACTCACGATTTCAATAGTCTTCCATCAAACTCATGCCAAAAACCATAATCGCTCCTATACAAACATCCTGCAGTAAACTGAGGTGCTTGCATTTGGCAACTTCAGTTCTTGCCTAAGCCAATGGGTTGTCTAATATCAAAATTATAACATATGTCTTGATTATTTTGGAAACGTCTTTGGCAAAATAAAGGTGTAATATCACGTCATGATTTAATGACAGATTTTCTCGTAAATAGCACGTAACTGTTTATCCTGGCAAACATTGTCACGATTTCTTGCTTCTTATGTTCTAACTATAAATGCTCGATAGAAACATGTATAAACATACTGCACTACATATCCATATTTATATGATAATATGTGTTATGCATTTAACTTTTTAGGTTATAACTATACATTAAGTATTGTTTAATTATTTTATTTTCATGGTTTTGCATTGAAACCGAAGATTCAATTTGAATCATTCAAAACACCAGACTATGACTATGATTTTATTAGGCATGCGCTCTTCAGTACCATTTTTATGGGACATGGGATCCCTTCAAACTGTTTCAAAGTGTGGGAATTGAATGTCACGCCCTTCCATTTGTTTTAATTTTTATGTCTCACATTTTAAAGCACCTCTGAGCATATTGCAGCACAAAATATCTTTCCCCTTTTCCAAAAATATTTATGTATACCCTACACATTTAGACTATGTACATGTAAAGTGTGCAATAATCATAGCAAACCCTGAGTAAGAATAGAGAAATGCTAATTGTTGCCTGATTCACGATAAAAATATGTATACATATATGGACATTAAAAGATGTAAAATGTTAATACACACACGTAAAAATATGTCAAACAAACATATCGACAAATCAAAGCTTCAATTTTAAGCATACCAGTGCGGGGCGTTCGCAGGTTCCCATAAGTTTCTCGACTGTTGAGGACTTGTGCAGGTGGGGTAACATTATTAATGCTTAAACGGTTTGGATTATTCACGGCACCGCCGGAAATCCCCGATACTGATGATAAAGAAGAAGCAGCATGATCCGTTTGGTTGGAGTTGTCGGCTTTTGAAATAGCGTTAAGATAAACCTGCGCAACCGGCATGCTGCTCTCTTTGCTTATATTTTTAAACATGAGCGCATTTAACACGTTTGCTTCTGTTTTTAAAAGTGATGACGGTTATTGTCGTTAAAATTTCTTCTTCAATGATTTGTTCCGTCTTGCCCATCTATTCGTATCACATTTTGAACGCCCTATTCACCGAAAACTACAACCTTATTTCTTTATGGCGACATGAAAGCGTGGTACTCTTAGATTAGATATTTATGTAAAGAGTTACCCATTAGTTGTTCGTATGTATCCCACTGACAACTTAAGACATAAACAAGGCGCACAATTTCCAAATCAAAATTTTGATTGCAAAAACTTATTGATAAGCGTGACAACAATTTATTTTACACTGGCACAGGAAATTGGCTCGGTTTCGCTGACGAGACAGTACACAATCGTGGTGCAGAGTTTACAAAACACATCATTAAATCAGATTTCAGCGTATTCATCATCATGCGCGTTTATGTCAATGTCATCGCGCGGACTTCTATTTAAACTACTCAAGGTTTAGTTAGCTTCACTTGTGTTCTAGATGTGTCAAATTGGAAACGTTTCAACTCACAGAAATAACAAATCATCCTTTTGACTTGACTCAAATGAGTGCACCCTTTGCTATATATCCAAAAAATTGAGCAAGTTTTCTCATCTGACATGTATGTACGTATAGTTTGCTACATTTAAGCTATTACTATTTAAATGCCACCACCGCTATTCCAAGTATCAACCGCTTCTCGTTTCAATCTCGTCTCACGCTGAAATCTCTAATATTATGACCAATTCGGTCTTTACGGTAGTTAGAGGGAGGAAAATGAAACTTTCGGTAAGACTTGTCTATTTTCCCATAAAAATGATTCACAGTATTTACCAGTTATCAAATTGGACTGGTTGGTTCCCTGGGAGGAACGTGATTTGGTTGTTTGCCTTATTATTATGAAACTTGAATGTACCAAAGAAGCCACCAGCGACAAATCTGTTAGCCACCACCACCACCCGCACAACAACATGCAGTAATGTGAAATCATTATGGTGTCATGCATACATTCTATTCTACCCTGGTTTCTCAGTGGTCTCTCACGGTTTCTTTAACGTTTCTAGATTAACACAAAAAGCAACGGTAAAACGACAAGAATCGGAGTGTCTATCCAACCGGAAAAGAGAGACAAGTGCATCAAACACTCTGCACACGGAGAATATATGTACACCTAAATGTACATTTTTACAACTAGCAGAATGAGTTAACTGCTCGCAGCATTGGCTCGGATACAATAAACACAAAAACGACAAGGCGAAATCAGCAATCAACGCTCATGTCTTGTGCATAATTGTAGCAGTGAATGGAACATACATAGATACATATTTACAAAAAACAGAACATGCCAACCGAAAAGTATGTTTTCGAGCATTTAGTAAAAATTTGCTTCACCAGTTGTATAACATTGGTACGGTGGTGGTATCCAATGCGCAGACCAAGAATTGACTACAACCACCATGAATCACCCGAAACATTTGCGTAAATGTATTTATGTGGTGTGGTGGAGAATCCTGCTAGTGTTCAGTACGCAAAGATGCGTGAGCAAAATTCGGTATACTTAATAATTGAACGTTGTTCAGTTTTCAGTTGCTCTTTCGGTAGTTTCACGCATTCACAATCGGTAACAGTGGCTTTACTTTTATGTACATTATTTTTAGTATGTAATACTAGAAATACGATTTTTCTCTCACTGATCGTTGGATATTATTTTACAAAAGCTATCCCACTCACAATCAGAACGATCGCAATGGTTCACAGATAAATCCAATTTAAGTCACAATCTCCGTATTTCAAACTTGGAGCTTGTGGAGCAAAAGTTTTATTTTGAAAGCAGGAGATTACGTGTAGTTAGAACAGGAGCATTGTACATGACTTCCACTATAGAAGGTACAACTCTACAATTTGCATCATCGATGCCCTGATCAGTTCGTATGCCTATTTCTTATGACACAACATCAACTCATCACTATATAGCCCGTTTTCTCCTCTCCCAGCAATATTCATTGAAAGCTCCTACACTATAGTAGGTTTTTTGCTGGAAACAAGTAAAGTAAAGTGTGAGCAGAGGATTCTATTTTTAAAAAGATGGGCCAAAACCTATATTTAGCTTTATATCACCAAAGATTTGTTATGCAACTTTCTCAAGACTATTAGTACTAGTCGAATTACTGTTGGATGTTTTCTGCAAAACATAAATATATACATATTTTGTTCGCCCTCAAAACAGTCACATAATATAGATCGTTGATTAATGAGAAATATTCATTCAATATATTCGAGAAAAAATTGTGCGTGCCAAAGTAAGTTAGCATTTTGCAATATTTTCCATCAATGAATGCTTAAATTTATTTGTAAAAAGTTTTCGAGTCTGAACATAAATTGTTGCGTATTTCATACCTTCCAAGTAAAAATATTACGGTTGTAATTAACTAAAACGATAAAGATTGAATTCACACAAAATACTCTCATGTTGCATCTCTGTAAACTCTCTCTGTAATCTGTAAAAACCATACAGTCTACTTGTCTTTTCATATTGTAAGGCCCTTTTTTATCAAATGCGTAAAAATTATCGTTTGTTTGTCAATGTGTTTCATTTTTTCTCAGGTCAATATTTTATGCAGAGCGTACTCGTCAATAAAGTAAAATTATTATTGACTTTCAGCCTCTGGGTAGGGCAATACACTATTATTACTGTTCAAAATCGTGAGTGGATTTTATCCAAGATTGGAAAATGGCACACCTGAATACTGAACAGATTGAGTTATCAAATCAATTTGGTTAATCTCCTCCTTGTTATGGAAAACAGGAGAATATGTTAACATCTTCCTTTTTTATCGAATAGTTTAACCGAATCCCTGTCGAACTGTGATTATAACTTATTTTTCGCAACATTTTCGAACTAAAATTGCATGTATTTTGAGAGCATTTTAATTTCTTTTCAATTACTTTTATGTGACCATAACATACCGTTGGATTCACAAAGGCCAGTCAGCAAGAGTATAGTATTTCTTGTCATATTAGCAAATTGAAATTGATTATAAAATCGACAGCTCTCCCAATGGCGCTTGTTTTCTTGTCTATTTATGTCATTTTATTTATTTATTCTAACCATTCGTCTCTCTTCAATGGAAATTAAATAAACATGCTAGATTTTTTCATAGTTCTGGCTACACTTGCGTTTTTGAGCCCCCATGCCAAACATACAAGGAAATTTCTATTGTAAAAACAGTACATTATGCATTATCTAGTCTCTTATAGCGTTAGTCACGTTTGCACATTGCCCCTCACTGAGTTGAAGGTAAACAATTTGCATCTTTCAAAATAAAAATACCAAATATGGTTTCTTATATAATTAGTATTTTACACGAAACCCAACAAAATTGTAATATTCATAAACGATTGTTGTTCAAACCATTTCTCCTTTCTACGTAGCTAATAATAAGATTTACTTTGACAAAACATCCAATTTTTAACAAACGCTCATACCATACATTTCTAAACCCTTGGTTCATACGTTCCTCTAGCAGCTTCGACTCAACAACTGACAACAAAGACTTACTTTCATGCACACATGCTAAATGTTACGCATTGGATATTAGACACTGCGCTTTCAAAATGATAGCATGAAGATGTAAGTTGAATGAATCTGTCTCGTCTTGTCCGTTATTCTTGTACTTTGCTGCAAGTGACATTTTCACACAACAGAAAACAGGCACGAAGCCAAGATGTGTAATAAAACAGCGAAATCAAGAATCACGGTAAATCCTGCTTCAATTAAATGGTTCACTACATGTTTTTCTGACGTATTGTCTGTTGAACTGCAGCAGACTGTCAGGAGATATGCAGGAATAATACGATAATTACATATTATCCCTAATTTCCTACTTGACACATTAGCCCACAAGGTTTTTTTTACCAATAGTTCACTCCTTATATGTACTACTATATCATTTTATTTAGCTAACAACTATTCTTATTTTCACAGCTAGCTTATCAAGCACTCAATTTTGACATTCACTTTTTGAATTTTTAGCAATCACATGTGAAGTATTAAAACAATACAAATCTCAAAAAGTTCAAATTACGTGATGCGTATAAACATTGTTTGTTTTACTCGTTTTACTCTCACATATTTTGAACAATACACAACACGCACACAAAAGAAAGCTGCCTGAGTGAAGACTGATTTGAGAATGAGTGAAATGAAATAGAACGAATTGTGTAAATGCTACTACACCCGGATTCTCTGTACCAATCCTCAGCAGAATGAAGAAAGCATTTTTGTAAAAATCAGCCATCGTAAATGTCAGAAATTTTTTGCAAAGTTTTGTTATATTTATTCACGTCATCCTTGTGTTTATCTAGAGTAAACTTTGAAACTTGAAATGAGGTAAGCACTTGTATTGCTTTTGTATTGACCATCGCATCACAGTATTTGAAAAATGTAATAAGCTCACATAGAGAATGAAACGCATGTGTGCTCTTCCATCTGAATCTACACAAGAGTTCAATAGGCTATCATCAGTGCTCACAATAACAAATTAGCCACCCAAGAAATAA
>JAHZMV010004198.1:0-22958 GCA_027743765.1 Coecobrya sp. COE2 | reverse complement strand
AATTTTTCAACTTTACTTCACATAAAATCTGAGCTCACACAAGAAATGGAGTCGAGTAATTCATCACTAAATAATATTCAACTCTCTGCCGCTCTGGTGATAGATCAAATCAAGAGATTGGAAAATGCGACAACGGACGAAATTAAAGATCTGATATCCCAGATAATAATTCGTGAAGAGAAGTTGAAAAATGCAGAGCAAATACATAAGGAAGATAAAAAGACAATTTGGAGTCTCCAATGTCAACTGAATACAGCTAACGAGAATATTTCGAAACTTGAACAAGAAAAGAATAACATGAAAGATAAACTTAAAAGCGAATTACAAGAAAAAAAAGAGAAGCTCTCAACTTGCCACCAAGAATTTTTCGATTTTGTGGCTAAACTGAAGGATATTTCCGAGTTTCCTGAAAAGCTGAACCAAAACGGGAAAGATATTCTGGCACATGTTGAAACCCTCGTTAGTACCTACAAACGGAACAGAATAAAACTTCATGCTTTTGAAAATTGCTTGGATACGATGGGCTACGAAAAGGCCGGAGATGTACAATCTGGAAAAGGAAAACCTTTCGCCAATGACAACCCATCGTCGTTAAAGTATACCATGAAAGAGAAACCGTTTTCAAAATTCACTGAGACAACTAGGATGAATAGTGCTCAGATATCTAACGCTAAACGTTATTACAGTCCACGGAAACCTATAGAGCAGAATTCAGTTTTTCAGCAAAATAATGCTATAATTCAACAATCCCGATTTAAAGACGTTGCTGGGTTATTTTCCTTTCTACAAAGTAGCCAAAATAAACCAAAAGTTATGTCACCAAAGAACTTTCGTTGCTCTCAATGTTCTATATCGTTCTGGAGATTTGGTTCATTAAAAGGACACGTGGGACGCCATCATCCGGATTTTCTGGGACCTTTGAAAAAATATTCCAAGGGGTGTAGTCTTTGTGGTGCAATGTTTGAGACAAAGAAAGGCTTTAGAGTTCACCTCACAAAATTGCAGTAATAATGCATAATGCAATTGCATCAACCCTTTTATAATGTATTTTACAACATATTTTTGCAATTTAAGATTTAATTAAAATATATTTTAATATTTCAGTAAACCGCCAAGAATGTCCGGCCCTACCACAATTCCAACACGCTCCTCACAGACCGGTCAGCCAATTGTGGAAACAGAAGTTTCAGACGATGGCAATATTGAGTCAATAGATATCTCCTTTAATGAAACGAGAAATGATTATGACCACATTGACGAAAATAGTTGGGATGCAATTACTATAGGGTAGGTAAATAAATTCGAATATACCTGCGAACATAAGGTTTTCCGCGGGGACAATATTGACACCAACAATTAACCATCAGCAATTATGATAATATTAATGACGACTATGTTGAACCATAATTCTTATAGTACCTTGACCTTGTAACGTATGTAAATAAATATGCCGTTAAAACACTTCACTGCGACAAGTACGAATGGAAATGTTTTGCTAGTATTTCATATATAAGCTGCAAATGAGTATAGTATATGCTTATCTTTCTATATTATACTAATGAAGTAATAATTCTTCCGTAATCAAAAGTATGTCTATTGTTGCAAGTTAAAAAGGATGAACCCTCGCCTCATCATATTTTATCAGACAACCCATGATATTGACTCAGAATCCAAGACAAGCCTGATGCAGAGAGTTTGGCTGTTTTGAGGAAAGTTTTTCATGGTCAAACAAATAGATAATTAAAATACAAATTCATTTATTGTTTTACTTACGTCAAATTGATAAACGATGTGTCCTGTACCGATTCCATAGTATGACTATAATCAACCAATTTCGTTGCAAAACGTATTGCTTTTGGCTGAAAGTAAATATGAATCACCAGATAATGATAATTGCGTACATCAACTACAATAAAGTTAAAGCTATAATACTCTTGTGGCAAAATGCAATATGAGTCATACTGAATTGTCTGCGTAAGCCCGGTACACCAATACATTCCTCTGTCAACACTCAATAAAGTTATTCATAATATTGACTGATAATTCATTTCTTCATTCCTTCATCCGTTCATTCATTGATAATGAAATGTGGTTTGAGTTGACCATTTCCTTGGCCTCAATGCAATTTTTATTTATTCATTCCCAACTGCCCACAGTAGTGTACTGTAAAATTCATTGAGACTCATAAAGTTAAAATTAACCAGAATTTAAGCAGACTAAAACAAATAGACAATCATCTTTGGCAGAAAAGGCATTCAATATTCCATCTAACCTCAACATAGCAGAATTTTTAAATTTTGAGAAAGCGGAAGAAATGGAAGCAGAAGCAGAAGAAGTAGCGACCAATTTGTCACTAACCAAAATTTTATTCTCTACTGCTGGGGCCATAGAACAAATAAAGAAATTGGAAAATGTGGCATCTGACGAGATTACAGATTTGATGTCGCAGATACTAATTCGTGACGAGCAGTTGAAAAAGGCAGAGCAAAAACAAAAGGAAGATAGCAAGACGATATGGAGCCTTCAGAGTCAATTGAATACTTCAAAGCAAAGTATTTCAAAACTTGAAGAAGAAAAGAAAAACATGAAATCCAAACATCAAAACGAGTTAAAAGACAAAACAGAGGAGCTGTCAACTTACCACAGAGAATATTCCGATTTTGTGGCTAAACTCAAGGAAATTTCCGAGTTTCAGGAAACACCAAATTCTAGCGAAAATCATGGCAAAGGCGTTCTAGCACATGTTCAAACCCTGGTTATCTCATACAAACGGAACGCAAAGAAACTGCACGCTTTTGAAAATTGTTTGGGTACAATGGGTTACGAAAAGGCCGGAAATGAGAAAAACTTGACCATTAACACCCCATCATCGTCAAAATCAATCAGTAAAAGTAAAATAATTTTGAAAGGAGATATCGCAAAGTCAGAACAATTACCAAAATTTGTACAAACCACTAGAATAAATAGCGCGGCCAAGTCTACAACTAAACGGTCATACAATGCAAGAAAACCAAAATCTCACGTTACGGTTTCTAAACAAAATGGTAGTGTTCAGTCATCACGCTTTAATGACGTTGCTGAGTTTCTTTCTTTTCTGAAACGTAGAAAAAGTATAAAGCAGCGAAAAGCTGCATCACCGAAATACTTTCGTTGCTCGCAATGTCCATTGTCGTTTCGGAATTTCGGTTCATTTAAAGGACACGTGGGACGCCATCATCCAGATTTCCTGGGACCTTTGAAAAAATATTCGAATGGCTGCACTCTTTGTGGTGAAATGTTTGAAACAAAGAAATGTTTCAAAGTTCATCTGGCTACATTTCAGTAATGCTCAGTATTTTTTTTAATATTAATATATTTTCAAAATATTTTCAAAATTTAATCAGAATATATATTTTAATCTTTCAGTAAATCGAAAAAACCACCCGGCCCTGCCAGAGTTCCAACGTGTTCCTTACAGACCGGTCAACAAGGCATAAAAGCGGAAATTACAGAAGATGGAAACATGGAGCCTATGAGTATTTCCGGTAATGACAGAATAGATAACTTTAATTACCTTGACGAAAATAGTAACGATACGGTTATTATGGGAAATTATTTGGATTCGAACATGCCTTCCAAACAAAAAGTTTTCCGTGGAGACAATTTATCCTGAGCAATAATTACCTTGAAATTATAATAATATTAATGACGGTTAAGTTGCACCATAATTCTTATAATTCTGAATGTATTTTAATAAAATAGATTTTGTAAGTTATTATGGTCAGTATCTTTCAAAATAAAATGCTAAAATTGATAAAGTGATGTTTGGCAGATCGTTGTCCAAGTCTTTTAATCACATAATATATTATATTTCTGTACCTCATTAGCATATCCATAACCAAGTATCTTTATATTTCTGATTACTGTATAAGCAATGATGGTGTGTATACTTTCAACACTCATGTTTACGCAGACAAACAACAGGGAAACGATTCAGACATGTGAATCATTCATAATGTTGTCAATATCGTTTACTAGACACACAAATCATTAAATCGGTGCATTCCCTCAAATAATGACACGCAGCTAAAAATACGCAATCGCTATAATACCCAGCGGAATATTTTATCCATGCATTTTCTCTTGAATGACTCAATGAGTTCATTTAATGCAGATTTTAATGTGGAAGCTCAACAAACCTTGAACGATAACTTTTCATAGGTCATAATAATAAATCAAAAATATGTGAACATATCGTGTTTGGCCATTTATTGTAAATGTCAGTAAATTATCTTTTCTGAATTTGTATTCACAATATCAAGCATAATTGCCATACAATTTCAAACCCACTAACCTTTCATATTTATCTCAAAAGTCTGTCAATACTCAAACATTATCTTACCTAGTAATCGTGAAGTACATTTTATCACACTAGTTGCCAGTTATGCTTGTTGCATAGAAAATAATTAGCGCTGATCCACTAGCCTGTCTTCATTCCCCTGACATTAAGTTTACAATTCATTTCAAGATATAAGTATCGAATTTGAAATGTCAAGAAGAAATTCACATTCGCTAGCTTTGTACTTCTTACTTTTTTTAGTACTGATAGGTGAATTATGAATTTTAATGTAAATACAAGAAGTACGATATTACTTTTTTGAAACAGAAGAGAATGTGTTATATGCAAATTGGGGGCAAATTGAACCTTTAGTACCAAAATGTGTAGTGTTTTTGCTCTATCTTTTTGTACCAAAAGTTGAAGATTTTTCAAATCAAAGCAACTCTAGATACAAACTAAACCTTCGTTGTATAAAATATCTACATGATATTGAGAAGAAACTATCCTTCATTAGAGGTCAAACTCAGTTCATTATGTGAGCATAATCCAACAATTTCGTTGCAAAACGTATTGCTTTTTGGCCGTACTTAATATGAGTCACTAAATAACTGCATACATCAGCATTCTAATTATAGTTATGACACTCTTGTGACAAAATGCAATATGAGTTTGTGAGCCAGTCAAGCCCATTAATACCTTCTTATCAATAATTCAATAATGTTATCGTAACATTGACTAAGGAGACGTTGGTTTAGAAATAGTGGAGTGTGGTTTGGATTCACCACATCCTTCTGTCAATCTAACTTTTACTTACGTATTTCCAAATGCCCGGTGTACTCTGACTCTCCTCTCCTACGAATAAATTCGTTGATACAAAACGTAGTTCAATTTAACTAAAATAAGTCGATTCAAGCAAATAGAAGGTTGTCTTGGTAAAAATGGAAACCAATATTCCATCTAAACTCAACATACAATTAGAGGTTACAGACGAAATGGACTCGTCAAATTTGTCACTAACCAACATTTATCTCTCTACCGCTCTGATGAAAGATCAAATCAATAGGATTGAAACCGTGGCTACAGGCGAGATCAAGGATTTGATATCCCAGATACTAATTCGTGACGACAAGTTGAAAAAGGCAGAGCAAAGACATCAAGCAGATAAAAAGACGATGTGGAGACTCCAATGTCAACTGAATACAGCAAAGGAAAATATTTCGAAACTTGAACAAGAAAAGAAGAACATGCAAGCCAAACATGACAACGAGTTAAAAGAAAAAACAGAGGAGCTGTCAACTTACCACAGGGAATATTCCGATTTTGTGGCTAAGCTCAAGAATATTTCCGAGTTTCCTGAAACACTTAACTCAAGCGGGAAAGAAATTCTGGCACATGTTGAAATCCTGGTTACCACAAACAAACGGAACAGAGCGATTCTAGATACTATTGGAAATTGCATGGGTACTACGGGTCACGAAACGTCGGGAAATTTAGAGGCCGTTATAACGAAAAACTTGACTAATAACACTCCATCGACGACCAAATCAATCAGCAAAAGTACAGAAGTTTTGACAAAAGAGAAATTGAAGCCATTACCAAGTAAACACAATATAAAAAAGCGAAACGCAATATCACGAAATAAATTTCAATGCTCACTATGCCCATCGTCATTTCCGACATTCGGTAGATTGAAACGACACGTGGGAAGTTGTCATCCTGATTATCTGGGAGTTTTGAGTAAATATACAGTCGGCTGCAGTCTTTGCGGTGCAATGTTCGAAACAATGAAGGATTTAAGATTACACCGGACTACATCGCAGTTAATATTTTATATTTATTATAATATATTTATAGCATACTTCTGTAATTCTTTTTTAATCAAAACATATGTTATCTTTTCAGTAAACCGCAAGGAATAAACGGCTCTTCAGTTACTCAAGCATGTTCCATAGAGACCGGCCAACAAATTATAAAATCGGAAATTTCAGAAGATGACAATAGTAACGATACGGTTATTATAGGCCATGGTATTGATTCGTACACATCTACGGAACAAAATGTTCCAATTGTATTTCCCAAAAACTTGTTCGTGGAGAAAATTTCCGTGTACAAGAATTGATTTTATGATGATACTTATGACGACTGTATTTCTCTGTAAATAATTATTCTAATTCACTCTTCATTGTAATAACGATCATATTTTGTCTGCATGTGTGACCAATTTTATTTTTTTAAATACAATAATAAAATGTTAACTCATGCTTCATCTATTCTAATTATACAGACTATATCTATTATGTCTTGCAATAAATTTGCGCTGCTCCACTGTATACATTAATGTAACTTTGAAGCATGAATATTTGTAATGACTTTATCGCTTTGTACATAAATCATAACAGTGATCTTTTTCTCCTGATAATGAAATGTAGTATACTATGCAGAACGTACTAAAATATGTTATAACTGAACGTGTATTTTCTGTTCAATCATTCAATGAGTGTGTTTCATTTATTTTTATGCCCAAGAATAAAAATGTGGAGGCTGAATAAATCTTGACTGATATGAGAAATAAATTTTACGTGCATTTAAGGCAAATAAATAAATGTTTTCAGGAAATATTCAATCGAGCTTGATATTAATGTAGAACGTATTACGAATCATATTCAGCCGTGTAGTCGTCACGAGCACATTTTTTGTTTAAAGCTGTAATACAATTTTTAGTCGATTTTGCTAAAAAAACATTGCCAATAAGATACAGACATTTCCCTTGCTAGCGCTTGTAACAAAAATTGCAATTTTTTGCAATGTTCTGAGTACGCACGCTATAGTGAACTCTGAACTTGTTGTTTTTGGTCGTATGGTCGATATAATCTCCAAACGAGCATATTATACATTTATCTTTCTATTGATAGCAATGATGTCAAGTTTATGGCTTCCAAATTAAAAAAATATGTTTGTGCGTTGCCCAAGAGCATATTATTTAAGTTCATTATATTTTTATCGGATCAAACCACGGTGATGCTACAATTAGTTCAGATAATGAAATGCGCCTGGAGTCGACGTTATCAGTAATACTCACCCAGATTACATTCCGTGTAATCGGTATTGAAAATGTACTGCAAGTATTAAATACATTTACATATCATATTATACGTAGTGAACCCTGAATACACATTTACTGGCAACAAAATTAATATTATTGAATTTAATGTATATTTATTAAAGACGATTAAGAACAATTCAACTTCCTTAGAAAATGGCTACCAATATTGCAATGGAAATCCCTATAAAATCTGAGGTAACAACGGAAACATATTCTGCCGACTTGTCACTAAATAGAATTCAATCAAAATCTTCAGCCGTGATAGACCAAATAAAAGCATTGCAATATCAGGCAACTGAGGAGATGAAGGTCTTGATCTCAAAAGTTTTGCACGGAGACAAAAAGTTGAAAGAAGCGGATGAAAAATATAACCAAGCTATAAAAACAATAGAACTACTCCAAAGTCAGTTGAAACTTGTTCAAGAACAGAATTCTAAACTGAGTCAAGACAAGAAAAACTTGGCAGAAGAGCTATCAACTTTTCAAGTGAATCATTCCGACTTTCTCATTAAACTAAAGAATATTTCAAAATTTCCCGAAATATCCCATACAGATGATCCCATACAAGATATTCTTCAACATATTGAGACCATAATTAGCACAAGTAAACAAAATGGACGAAAAGTTGAAGATTTTGATAACTGGCTAGACAAGATGGGTTATCAAAAGACGAGTAGTGCAGCCGCTCCTACTACACAAAATTTCGTCAGGGACAACCCATCATCTTCGAAGCGATCAAGAAAAAAGCTGAAAGCGAAACCAACATCTAAGCCAATGAAAACTACAAAGATTTGTGTAGCTGGAAACCTTAGCATTAGGCAAACTTATAGCAATCCTGACAGAGCCGATCAAAGTATTCTTGTAACCAAAATAGCAACCTTTCCGAAGCAAGTATTCAAAGAAACGTCCTCGTCTGAGCAACAATTGAAATTTGATAACCTTCTGAAGGACTGTTTCGGTATGGATGAATGTCGGCGCAAGGTATGCCAATACTAATATCTTAAAATTATACTGAAATTATTTCAATTATATTTTTACTTATTTGAATTTATAAAATTCTCAGGCAGGTGTACATCAATTATCCCAGGAATGTCAACTGAAAGAATTCCCGACCAAATTTTGTGATTACGTTGTAAACAAAATAAAATGGTGTTCCATGCCAGGATACGATCTTAAGGGTCTGGTATATTTAATGCGAATGGTGAAAAACTTTTTGGAAAATGATTCTATAAACTTTAGAAAATATGTGAGTCAATATATTAATTTTTTTATTTCAAGTGTCATAATAACGTCTTTAGTAAAAATTATGAGTTATATTGAAATTATTTTAGTTACATCAAAATATTTTACCGGAAACTTTAAAGCTCATGTCGAGTAAAGAATCTTGCACCTGTGTGGAAAGTGAAAGTCACTGGATTTTACGTGACTTGGCTTCAAGAATGTTACTTGACTTGTATAACAAATTTACATCGGTCCAAATTTCCAAACCGAACAGCTATCTGGAGCCAATAATTTCATTGAAAGTATTACATGACATCATTGCTGGCCTAGGAGATTTGGGAATGGACGAAATTATGGATTTTATAATCCCACAAATTACAATATTTGGAACATGGGTAGAATCTAGATTGAACGTGGAAAGCGAAAGAAAAGAAGAAGATAGTATTGCCGCGGAAAAAATAAAGGAATTGCTGCTGGTATATATACATAAACATATTATGAGATTGTTAAATTTTAACTTATTTTCACAATTTTATTTTATTTTGTTTCAGAAACATGTAAGCCCGGTTCTACTATCCATGATATTGCCCCAGAACACAGTTCAAGCATATAATGCAGAGTTTGGTTACTTCGGAGAGATTTTTTATGGTCAAGTTAATCAACTTTAAATATCTCCAGAGATATTAGGGGAAACTCTTCATTTCGAGCCGGAGTGGCGTATACCGACATTGTATTTTTGCTATTGTATTTTAAGAGCATAATGAATCATTAAATATAAAATTCACGTATTGTACAAAGTGCATAGTCAGAGTAACTCTCTTGTTAACGGTTGGGTGAACCATAATAACTTTTATCTTTCCAATTCTGAAGTTGATTATCCTTATCATTTTATTACAAGCTGAAGTGTACCTGCTGCTATCAGAGAATACAATGGCAAGCAGTGTCAAAAATATAAGAACAATGCAAGTAACTTCTATGATTCATTTGCCATTTTTTTCTAATGTCCCATATTATAAGCTATATTTTTTGTATCAAACATAATCGCCTCAATTTACTTTATGAACTTTTTAATTGCTATAATAGTTGAAGAAATTTTTGAAAAACATGGGGCTTTTTTGCGTAATTGGTCACAGAGTATCCCATGACATAGTTTGACAGAGATGAGTAAAAGTTCGTTGTATGAACACTCTAATCTCTTATCACCATTCAATAATGATAATAAACTGAACATTCATTGTTTCAGATAATGCAATTAGTTTTAGTTGACCACATCATTCTGCCAAACCAATTTTTATTTTACTGCCTTATGTACACTCACATTGCTCTGCTCTACGAATAAATTAGTTCATGGCCAAGTAGTCTAACTTTAGTGGACTAAACAGGTTTAAGTAATTAACAAAACGTCTTGGTAGAAATGGCAGTCAAAACTCCAACTAAACTTAACATAAAGTCGGAGGTAACAGAAGAAGTGGAGCTGGCCAACCCGTCACTAAATAAAATCGAATCTTCTACTGCTGAGCTGATAAATCAAATCGGGAAACTGAAAACCGTGGCGACAGATGAAATTAAAGATTTGACATCGCAGTTATTAATTCGTGACAAGAAGTTGAAAACGGCAAAGCAAAAATATAAGGAAGCTAACAAGACGATAACAAGTCTCCAATGTCAATTGAGTACTGCAACGGAAAATATTTCCAAACTCAAGGAAGAAAAGCGAAGACTAACAAGAATAGTTTTTAAAAGAGGAATATCGAAAGTGAAACCAGCAACAAATTGCAAATCAAAAAAATCTAGACAGCAGAATATCATGGGTATCAAGCAAGAAGCTGACGGCATTCAGTCATCCAGCCAAGATTCCTCGTTGGAAGACATTGTTGGGTTTCCTTCATCTATGTCAACAAATTGCAAATCAAAAAATCTAGACAGCAGAATATCATGGGTATCAAGCAAGAAGCTGACGGCATTCAGTCATCCAGCCAAGATTCCTCGTTGGAAGACATTGTTGGGTTTCCTTCATCTATGAAAATTGGGAAAAATTCCCAGAGACGGACTGACACATCATCAAAAAACTTTCATTGTTCCCAATGTTGTTCATCATTTCCGAGATTGCGTTCATTAAAAGGTCACGTGGGAAGCCGTCATCAAAAATTTCTGCAAGAATTGAATAAATATTCTGTTGGTTGTCGGTCCTGCGGTGCCATGTTTGAAACAAATAAAGATTTTAGAATTCACCTAACCACTTCTCAGTAATATTCATTTATTTTTAGTTCAATATTTTAAACATACCAACTTTGTTTATGTCGGTTACAATGAATTATTTAATGAATTTTCAGCAAATTGCCAAGAATGTCGACAGGGGACGAATCTACAGACAATGTCACAGAAAATAATTTGACCAATCCTGAAATTGAAAGTAGCGGCAGCGTTGAAGTTGCCGGTCCCTGTGAAGTAAAATTGGCCACAAAAAAGGTGCGAAATACACTGTCAAAAAAGTTATTCGCTCAAAAGCTTTCACAAGAGCAACAAGCAAAATTTGACAAAATTGTCAATAATTGTGTTGGCTTGGATGAAACTGCACGAAATGTAAGTCAAAATTTCCTAAAAATAGGATATATCATTCCAGTTCATTCATGTTATCTAAAAAAATATCTTATTATTTCCAGGAGTCCATGCATTTGTTGTCACGAGATGCTAATCTTGTGGATTTGCTTCCTCAATTTTGCGATTACATAATCAATAAAATAAAGCAATGTAACAGAGCTGGATACAATCTGAAATTTCTTGTATGTTTAGTGAGAATGGTGAAATGTCTGTTGGATAATAATAATGTAAATTTTGGATTATATGTAAGTCGGTATATTTGAAGAAAACTTCAAACATCTAAGACAAGAAAAGTCCCTAATGAATATTTAATACAATTTTTTGGTAATTATAGTTACGGCTAAAGATAATCCCAGAGGTTTCAAAGCTAGCGTCTAGTACACAGTTATGCCTTTGTTTGGAAAGTGGCATGCCATCGAGTTTTGCGAGATTTGGCTTCTAGAATGTTTGTTGAGACACACAAAAATTTAAAAGTAATTCTTCCAATAACGGTGGGCAATTCAGTACCTACCGACAACCTGGAAGGTACAAAATGGAAAATTCACTTGAAAACTGCTCATAACGTCCTTTGTTGTTTGGATGAGATAAGGAGAGACGAAATTGAGGAATTTATACTTCCCCTGATACGTGTCATTGGAAAAAGGATAAAACTTCCTTCGGTGAATAAAGACGGTGAAGATTTAAATATAACTGCGGAGAATATAAGGAAACTACTTGTGGTAATGGTGGACAAATCTTTAATTAATTTGTTTTTAATTGAAACCAATTTAGAAACACAGCTTTGGTTCTATTTCATTATTCATTCTATTTTAGAAACACGTTTGTCCATTGCTTGTATTGAAAAGAAGACCTCCAGATCAAGTTGAAGAATATAATGCAGAGTTTGGCTACTTTGGAGAAAGTTTACATAGTAAAGTTACAAAACTTAGGAATGAGCAAGAAATACCAGAAGGAACAAAACGTCTCCGCTTAATTACAACATAGTTTTAATTCATACGGTATGTTACGATTCAGCATAAAACAATGTTGAAATATTGTATTCTTTAAAAGTAGAAATATTTTGTAGTCTGGTATCATGCATGCCAGTAGAAATTCTCTTTCGTTTTAGAATTAAGTAGATCATATAATTTGCCACTTAAGATATATCTTGATTTGTGTCTAATTTTTTCTATACTTTTAAAAATATTCTTATTTCAATTAAATGAATATAAATTAAGGAAAATTGAAGTGGTTCCAGCTAGTTAATTTTTCACTTTAAAATTTTTTTCTTCCAACGTAATACAGTTGGTTATACCAAGCATGTGTACGGAAATCAAACCTTGAAATTTTTATGAGAAATTGCAAATTTGTATATTGCGTGTTTTTGTGTGGTAAAAGTTATTCAAAAGTTCCCAATACATGTCTTGTATTAGTTGCATTTTATTCTCTCTTAACCGGATTCATTCCAAAGTGGCCCGGATCATATAAAATCGACATTTTACAAGTTAACACCTCCAAATTTTATGACCTTTACATCTTATTAAGTTGAATGGGCATAAACCATAGTTTAGCATGGAATTTATAGACACGAGCTGCCTTGTGAAAACGAATTTAAGAAAAATCTTGAAACGAGTCAATGAGCGTGGTCAAGAAATTGAGTAACGTTCGAGCTGGCCGTAACACAGTGTTTGCTTGTGTCTCGACAATATAATTTTTAAGCATATTAAACAATATTTACCACATATTTTATAACGCAATAGCTAATAAACTTACATTTTATCGTTTTAGCAAATATCAGAGACCATCCCATTCTGTCATACATCCAACAAGTTCATTACCGACCGGCCAAAAAAATTTAAGCTAGAAGTTTTAGAAAATGTCAACGGTAATACGGAACCTATGAACATTTCCGTTAGTGACAGTATTAAAAATATTGATTGCTCGGAAGATGAAAATAGTTGCGATACGGTGATTATAAGTTCTTGGTACAGATTCGAGCATATCTTCTGAACAAAATGTGGTAAATACATTGGCCTTTAGCTTATTTGTGGAGGAGCCAAATTTGCATCTGAGCAACAATTGACGTGAGTTGTTCTGTAATTTTAATAAAAAGATTCAGCGTTTATGATTAATGACTTTACTGCATAACAAATTGTCTAAAGAAATGATTAATTAGTTTCATTAGATGCAGAGAATAAAATGTAATATATGCATTCTTACTCAAGCTGTTACTATTATAATATTTATTGTCGTAGTCATTCAATCAGTCTTCACAAAGTATATAAAACACGTGGTCTATAAAGTACATAAGTAGTAACAACGACGTTCCTGGTGACCGTATCATAAATGTCAAAAATAATGCTTATCGTTCGAATGATAAGGCTGTACTTGTTTATCATTCCAAGCAACATTCGAGCTTCAGTAAAGCACATTCAGATTATGTACTGCATCTCTAAAAGATCTCTGTATCACTGTATTTCAGATCTTTTAATATAACGAGAAACATTGCCACAAACTACTTTAATATTGCAACCCAGCGACAAAGAGTCACGATTATTTCAAGAAGATAAGAAGGAACTCATTACATTGTGAGTATTTCCTGGAGCATTGCACAGTGTGTATTTTGATTCCCAAACTTATGATACAAGACGGCGGAAAGGATTAATTTGTGTATTATTTCTAAATATTACAGTTTAAAACTATGAGCTAGAACAGCAGTTAGCATTTAGTTATAGTTTTGTACCCACCGATCTCGAATTGTTATTCATGACATTTGTGGTTTATACTCTTACTTACATTAAAATTACTAGCTTGATTATTCTCACTGGAGAATTATAGACAAATATAATGAAAATGAAAGAGTAATTCTTTTCCTTTTGTTGTTCTCCTTGCTCTTAATAACATTCCTGCTTGGCGTGTGGTCCAGGAAGGGTATTGTTTTTAAGCCACGAAAATACAATTCCAGATAAACCAAGTTTATTCTCCTGTGAATAACAAAAATGCATTGTGTTGTGAGCGCATGAGTTGTGTAACTATTTTACTATTTGTATTCATTTTTAATGTAACTTCACAGATGTTATATGCACGTTTTTATTAATAAATTAATTTCACATTTCGTGGCAGCTCATCTTGTACTCGCTGACAGTACAAGGTTTAAATAAAGTAATCTTCAGCGTGTGTACCATGTCGTAATTCATAAAGATAATATTGTCAGTGTGCATTTATTCATAGTTGTTTGCTTTTTCACTCTACGTATGCAGCAGTGTAGGGACGAATGATTTAATTTGTATTCCTGGAATGAACACCAGATTTCTCAACTGTGTTATAGTTTTGCTTCATCTCTTGCAAAATGCGATGGTTGAACTCAAGACTTGTCTCTGGTGTTGGCATAAAAAAGAATAACAATATATACGAATAAAATGAAATGAACAAGACTTATATTGAAGGCTTAATACTACACGCAATATTGATATTGCCACCGCATTTTATATTTTAAAGATCGCGTAGCGGCTATAAATAGTCCGTCAGCAAGAGCGACAACAAAAAAATACAACATGGCTTGGAATTTTCACCTAACGTTTCATTATGCTTGTCATATCTAGTCGCGAAAAATTTGTTTAAACTAATTATTCTATATGTTTGTAAATTTCTTTACAGACTCAATTTATATTATACGCAGTCCCATTCCAGATAGAATAATGCTTTGTGGAAATATGGTTAGTACATAATAAAGATTTACTACCCTTTGATGACATCAAGGTCGAACATGAAATCATTTTAAAATTAATTTTAAAAGTCCTGTGGCTTTGTGTACACTGATAGTGACTTGCCTGGAATAACCTAGCTACAAATTTCATAATTTAAGCAAAGCATCAATGACATTTGTCGCATTCATATTTGCTGGAATATCTCAGAAAAAAGTAGGCTTCTGTGAACGCACTGGTATTGAGTAGTGAGCACAGTAATATATCCTCCTGAAATGACTTATTTATTTCCACTGTCAACACGTTTTGATGTCGCTATCACGGCAACAGGTCAGTGATATAGACAGAGGATTATAGTGAAAAAGACAATTTGCCGCAGGCAATGGAGACAGGACACACTAAGGCAACAAATGCAATTGAAATGCAAAATGAAATGCGAGCTTTGACCCAAAGTCATTTATTAAAGGTATCTAGCTGCAAATATCAGCAGCGCCGATCAACGTCAATGCTATATTCACACAATATGTCATCCGAAGTATAAAATGCAATGACAACGACAGTTAAGATATTGTCATTTTGCATATCTCATCTCTGCAATCTAAATAGTGAACGATCAGTTTGTATTTCAGTAGTATCATTTATTTCTTACTCTCATACTACAAACAATATCAACAGGGCAAATTATTTTATACCTTTTACACTAATTATAACGTGTACAATTGTGTTCCGCTGGGATATCTGCATTGAAGTTTCTGCGAAACCATCGACGCTTTGTACGTTGTTATTTTTAAAACCTAAAATTGCAAAACAATATACAAAGTGCTGGGTGTCTCTGTTAATTATTGTTTAACGATGACCATTTCCAGTTAGGCTGAAGATTGTCCAAGGGGAGTGGATGGTCTTAGCATGACGGGTGTAACCGGTGCTACTGCTTCAAAGCAAGATATCATTGTTCAACAAGACGTTGCGGACTTTAGTGTACACATTTTCTAAAGTGGTAAGGATAATACACATTTTTCTATGTATCTTTATACCAAATACGTATATTATGCAGCTGCAGTGAGGACAAACTATCACGGTGTATCTATGTGGGGGCACACAGAGCAGGATAACCAGAGGAAAACTGTCGGGGGACGTGACTCCTTCTAGTTGTTACCATACATAAAAAGGTAAATCGACCCGCAAGCAGGAGTAAAAATTCACAGTAACATTCAGGGAAAGAAACAGGAAGAAGAAAGGATATGATTTTATATAACGACAAGTGTAAGCTGTACTGCAGCAGTTTCAGCAGCAGACAGACCGCTCCTTCTTTATACATACAAACAACATAGGTATATATGATTTATGAATCAGGGGCGCTGGTGGAGGTAGTAGGTAAGCGTACCTTGCCTCTTTCGCTTGTTTTAATTATCAAAGTTCACATTTTTATTCACTTTTAATTTTTAGTTTGCACTGAAAGTGAAAACTGCTCCATTCTTGTATGGGTGATTTATGAAGAGAAGAAATTGAGAAATTTGCACTCCCCCTGATACCTGTCATCGGAAAAAGGTTAAGATAGATGAAGATTTGAATATAACCGCCGGGAAAATAAAATGACAACTTGTGGTATTGTTAGACAAACCTGCAATTAATTTGTTTTTAATTGAAATCAGTATAAAATACAGCTTTGGTTTTAATTCATCCTTCATTCTATTTTATAAACATGTTTGTCCATTGCTTTTATCTAAAAGAAGATATCCGGATTATATAATATAATATAAAGCAGAATTTCGGTACTTTGGTGAAAGTTTACATTTACCGGTAACTAAACGAACAACAACTGAATTTACAGTCTGCCTGAAAAAGTTTAATGAAACCGGTCCAGAAACGGTAGATGAATCAATGAATTTTAATAAATAAACTTCTACAATAGTACCACGACATTTGTTTTGCGGTTGGAAGCATTTTTCATTTCTCCATTTCTTTGTCAAGTCACAAAACCTAGGAATGAGTAAGGAATGACAAATGGGGCAAATAACGTCCCCCCAAATGAACAAACATAAACTAAATTCTTGTAATATTTACTGATTTGTTTAATTTTTACATCATACATTTTACACGAATCTATTCAATTCAGTAAAAAAATCATGCGCAAGAATTTTGGGTGTAGCTTGAACTTCCTTCTACTGGTAAAAATAAATAAATTTACTAGGATGTAAAATTAATCGACAAAGTTAATATTGTTTTAGATAGAATAATCATAAAAAAGATATTTTAGTGAATATCTCTGAGACTGCTGCAGAATTTGCATTCCGTTTTCACGAATGGATTTGTTTATCATGGTAGTGATAGTGTATTGGTATAACGTTCTTCCATTTGGGAAGATGTATAACACACTGGGTGAGTACGAAAGTGCAAACAACGCATTTCATGAGGTCGGTATTAACTCGACTCCCACATAATTTATAATGATGATATAGTTTGCTCTTTCCGACCATAATATGTTACAATATTAATATGTACATATTTAAATTAAAGAAACCGTCTTTAAAAAATGAAAACATTCAAAAATATTGCAGCTTACCGAATTAGATTTATTGTAATATCTTGAACATTTCAAGCCTTCCTTCAGCTAAGACTCTCAACTTTTAAAATATTTCAAATCAAATGGGTTGGATTTACAAACGGATGAGAATATTTAAGGAAAATATTAATACAGTCAAACTTGTCTATAGTGGCTGCTGAATGGCGGCATGAAAATCGGCCACTATAGCGTATGGCCACTATAAATAACATTAGTTAAGCCTGAAAAAAATTTCCGGCGGCAGACCCTGCAGCCACTATATACAGGTCGCCAGTATAACGTACGCCAGTATAAACAAGTTTGTCTGTAGTTGTAAAATAAAATACACAAAGCGGCAGAATTATGTAGCACGGCGAAACAAAGTGGTAACTGCAAATTTCAAAATAGTGGCGGATCCTTTCATTTCTGGACTAATCCGTCGTTCTAGCCTGAAATCTCAAGTCGCCCAAAAAAACTTTGAAATTGCTGTAGCCGTCAAACGGTAACTGCACATTTCAAAACAGTGGCGGATCAAAAATTCACATCTGATTATATTGAGCACGACTGTGTTCTCTAATTTTAATAAATTGATTCAGTATTGATTGATTAATAACTTTATTCTTTACTGTTGTCTTTAAAAAATTGAATAAGGAAAGGATTAACTATTTGCAATATGAGATGCTAGAAATGAAGCTTTATGTATGCATTCATCATAAAAACAAAGACAATTTGCAATTAAACTAGATATTTTATATTCCATGGAGTAATGTTACAATATTTTTTTATTATTAATTTTGGAGGAAAAGAAGGACAGATGCTGAAGCTCAGCTTGATCAAATTTTTGATACATTTTAAAACCTGAATTTATTTTGGAAAAAAAGAGTGCAAAAAATCTAGTTGATGGTTAGCCTTCAGAAGGATTTGAATTTCTTTGTTCTGGACTAAACGTGCCAATTAGCTCCCGTCGAACTATAATATATATGACGTATTACAATATATTATTAGAATGACAAATGAAAATATGGAAATCAAATGGAAAAATTTAGATCGAATCAAAATTAGATTTTACCTCTAATATCCCTAGATTTATGACACCGGCTGCTATTTTGATGTTGTGTCAAGCGTGACCTTCCAGAAATCACCCTACCGCAGCAAAAATTGTATCCAAATTCTTTCAAATAATCCGGAGAGCCGACCACATCTCTGTACCATGGCTGATGTGTTGGTGTCATTATATTGGCTACTGAGGTAATCCCTGTGTTTGCATTTTCCATCATTTTACCCACTTTCTTAGCCACAGAGCAAGCCCTTTTTCGGTTAGACTCGAGTAATTTACGCCTATTTGTTCGGAAATTTTTTCCTGTGGGTTTCTTCATCTTTGCACTTTGAACAACCATAGAAACCCTGATTCCCTCAGGATCGTCATCCGAAGGACACTCTGTACTGGCTGAACTAGACTTGTTTATCATTTGATTGCCAATTTTTTTCATGAAGTGCCGCAATCCATTTAGGTCCTCTTTTTCACTCTTGGAAATTTCAGTCTTATTTCGTATATGGTCCAAAAGCAGTATATCGCTCTGTGATGTTTCGGGAAACTCGTGAATAATTTTTAGCTGACTGACAAACTCCTCATGGGTATTTTTGCAAGCGGATAATTCCTCTTTTGTATCGTTTAGCTGAAAAGTAATCAATTTGATATTGATACTGATACGGAAATTGACAACTTATTTTTAATGGTTTCTACCTGTGTGTTAACCTCTTCCCATTTTTGTTTCCACATTTATATTTCCTTATCACGCTCTAAAAGTTGGGAGTTCAGTCTGGTCTGCTCTTCTCTTGAGGAGTTTTTAAGCTGACCAATTTGATTAGCCATTTCTCGAAATGAATTTTCTAGCGCAGAGAATTTTTCGGAATCCATTTTATAAGGGTTAGCTTTACGGGAAATATAATGAACTGCAAAAAATATTATTTATGGATAATCTGATTTATAACTTTTATAATACAACTACAAATGATTTTGATTCTAGTCTAAGAAAATTAGTGATATCATCAGACTATCAGAATGGTGTAAATAAGCCAGTCAGAGTTTGTCATCACAAACCAAAACAAGAAAAACGCCCTGAAAAGCCTGATGAAGATAATTCGAAACCGGTCGCTTGCCGGGATTCAATAAATGTGAAGTGTTCACAGAAATATGTTTTAGTTTGAAGCATTTTTTATTTCGCACAAAGTTGTATCTCTCTACCAATATGCGCATTAGTATGTATACACGTATCATAAGCTGAATGTACTTGAATTGGTGCTCGGATATGTTGCTTGAAATGATAAACAAGTACACCCTTATCACTTGAATAATATGAAATATTATTTTACATTTATAAAACGGTCATCAAGAAAGTCGATGATACCACTTAGGTATGTACTTTATAGACTACGTGTTTTATATATTTTGCAAAAACAGATCGAATGACTACGAAAATAAATGTTTTAATCGTAACAGCATGAGTGTGAATGCCTTTTATGCTGAAATAAACTGGTATGTTCCGCAAGTATATTTCATACCAATAATTAAGGATAAACCATGCAAATGGCAGAATTAAGTAGCCCATGTGTACTTTACGGGGTGGTGGAAATTTTTACGAAATCAAATCGTTTGTACCCGTCAATCAAACGGTAACCTAAAATGGTAACTGTAAATTTCAAAATAGTGACGGATCCTGTCATTTCTGGACATGTCCCAATGTTCTAGCATGATATCACATTTCGCCCCAAAAAAATTGAAATCCCTCCAAACGCCAAACGGTAACTGTAAATTTCAAAATAATAGCGGATCCTTTCATTTGGCAGTAAGACAAGTTGAATGATACGTCACATGCCATATGTTGTCATTTGGAATTTTTAAAGTGTTAACGGTTTTTAACATTTGCCGACAACATCATGCGCCCAAAATCAATAGGATTCTTCCTCAGTGCATGTAGTATGGACATACCAAATTTAGTTTAATTCTGTTGAGCCTTTTTAAAGTTAGTGCTCGGACGGCCGGCCGGACGGCTCTATCAACAGGAAACTAGGAAGTAGCTTCATATCGGGCTACTTAATAAGGATCATAGAGGTCAACCCGATTAAAGGTAACGATAAATAATATTATTATGAACACGTACGCATATTCAAGATATGGTAGAAGATGAACCCAACGACTGCAAAAAGTAATATTATTTAATATTAGAATTATACATCACATACAATTTTTCTGATGCAATATCCAATAATCTCGAGTAAGCGTGTATCGCTGGACACGTGACAACCAACAAGATTCAAGATGAACTTGTCCATTCAATCAAATTCATAATATTTAATTTTTTTATCATTAACCAGCTTGCACGTGCATAGTTATATATGAAAAGCCCATCTACATTTCATCAGGATTTCCCAATATCTCTTGTTATTCTCCTGCAAAGCAAGCAAAACGAAAATGGGCTCTGCGAAAGAAACTGTGCCTCTTATAGACTTATCCCATTTATTTGACAGCCAAGAACCAAATTTCAATTCTCCTTCGGTTCAGAAAATTGTTGAAGAAATTCGCAACGCGTGTAAAACATGGGGATTCTTTTGTGTTGTTGGTCACGGCGTATCCCCTGAAATTGTCCAGGATCTCCGTCAAGCGGCCAGAGAATTTTTTTACAAGCCGAAAGAATTCAAAAAATCTGTGCAAAGAAAACCGGTAAACTAGATCAAATTATTTTTAGGGCAAAATATTTTTACTTTTCAAACTAAACTATATGTTTATTTTTTAGAATAATTTCCGCGGCTATACCGACAATGAACTCACCAAACAAACTTTAGACTGGAAGGAAGCCTTTGACTATGGCGCCGAGTATCCTGACGGAAGTAATACAGGAATTGATTTGGACGCTGGAAGAAATCAGTGGCCTGATTTACCAAATTTCCGGGAAAATCTTCTGAAATATTTTGCCGCCATGCACTCCCTTTCGAGCAAACTTATCGACTTGATTTTCCTAGGATTGGACGTGGATCCCAAATCAATGCGGCATCACTTTGACGCCAAAACTGACGCCAGTTTTTGTCGTTTGAATTACTATCCTGTTTATAATGGCGAAAATGGTGATAAGACGTTTGGCGTGGGACCTCATTCAGATTCGGGTTTCTTAACCGTTTTGCTGCAAGATGATGAGGTTTCATCTCTTCAAGTTCAGAGACGTGATACTGGGCTATTTTACGATGTTGCCCCGATACCCGGGTCGTTTGTTATAAATATTGGGGATATGATGCAAATTTGGTCTAATGCCTTATTTAAGGCGCCTGTACATAGAGTTTTGTCAAACCCGGGAAAAGAAAGGTTTTCTGTGCCATTCTTTTTCAATCCAAGCTATGACACGGATGTGGAGCCTTTAAAGAATTGCGTAAGTGAGAAGAGACCTGCGAGATATAGGAAGGTGAACTGGGGACATTTCCGGAGAACGAGGATTATAGGAAATTATGCGGATTACGGGGAAGAAATTCAGATTTATCAGTTTGAAATAAAGGAATAAAAAAATTAGCATAAATAAAACAATATTTATTTTGAAAAAATTTCATTTTCAAAATTTTTCGTTTTAAAGACATTTCTATTTTTGAGCAAAGGATTGCCATTATTTGTCCAAATAATAAATTTATCTTTTCATAATGCTTGAAGCGTGCATTTTCATAAAATTTTCATAAAATCTCTATGTAGAAAATCCAATTTCATGAAGTCTCAGAATGCCCCAACAATTTAAGTCGTAAATTTTCAGAGATTAATTAATGAGTGAATTTGTATTAAATATTTAAGTTATATATTTAGAGATATTTACATTTACAATAAATTAAATTACATTATTAATTAAATTCAGATTTTTTTATGAAGAAAAATCAATCCTAACAAATTCTGCAAGACTTGCACGACGACAAAAAATCATTTTTCAGCAGAAACCTAACTAGCCATAAATCTCTGACCACTGGACTGCAACAAAAAAATTATCCAACGTCTCTCCACTTTCTATCCTTTATTCCGATGGGGCCGTTCATGTCTCACGTGCAACAAAAATATTTACACAAGCTCTAGCATTTCAATGAAAAAACTTTTGATTCTTCGTTTTAAAATGAGTTTATTTTGCAAGAAAAAAAAACACTTATGGATAAATTTTTAATCCATTTTATTTTACTTTCCCCTTCACATATTTTATGAACGGCCCCAACCAAGAAGTAAAGAAGCGGGAAAGGGGTGGCGAGCACACAATAATTTGACGGTGTGCATTTCTCCAGCAATCCAGCAGCATCTATTATATTTAAATTGTGTTATAATTTTAATTGTAAGTTTAATTAAAACTGATTAAGAGAGATTTAAAAAAGAATGTCTTGGTCATCCAAAGACAGTGGAATTGATGGGGGCACAGGGGGCGAAGGTCATCAACAACCATCTTTAACACCGTTGACGACCGTTAGATCTGGACA
>JAHZMV010004197.1:0-11632 GCA_027743765.1 Coecobrya sp. COE2 | reverse complement strand
CCACATTGCTTTAAAAGCAAATACTAAATTTTGAAGTATAGATATTTCGTGCTCAGTTGTGTTGTGGATTTTCAACATCGAATAGTTTTTATAATCCATACTCGAAATACATCCAACGAAAAGGTTACACATAATCCGCTAGCGCGAAAGCAAACTTTTACATTATGGATTGTTATGAAAGTATAAACAGAGTGTACCAATTGCATAAACATTTGTTGTCGGGCGACAGCCCGGAATACTATGTATAAGTAACGTTACAGGGAAAATTGAGCCTGTGTATGCTATAAATATTTAATGTAAAAATATTTTCATTACTGTTATTTCCAAATTTATTATTTAAACCATATTTGTTTTGCTTCTTTCCGACTTTTCATATCAGAGACTGGCTTTGCTATTGGTTATTGGTCGCCTAATTAAAATAAATTGAATCCAAGTATTTTTATCGTGAAGTTCTACTAAATTACAAATAATAATATATAAGAAATAATCACCGTTAATTAATAAGAATGATTTAATTTCGAAAGCAAAATAAACCATTCAATCTCTTAAAGCAAAGTAAATTAATCTAGCCATTGCATAATTTGTTTTATAAAACAGAGCCTTTTAATCTACATATATTTTTATTTTTTAATTTTAAGGTCAGCAAAAAAACGTGTCTTAACGTATCAAGTGAGACCACAAAAAGAGGCATATTTAATTATTAGAGACATGCAAGACTTTGATAAGCTCAATAGGGGATTTTATGAAGCATGACATAAGACAGAGGAAGGGAAAGTTTCAAGTGTTTCTATATTATTTTTCTTTAATTTCTTGTGTTAAATTCCTAAATTACGATGAGCTTGTCTGCCAAGTGTCAACGAGTAAATTTTCTATATTTTCGAGTTTTATTAGGGATTGCTATCATTACAGAAGCTGTTGGAACCTGATCTTAACAAATTGAAGATAGTTAATCTTAGCTTGTTGTTCTCATAATATTAGAAGGCATGCTAAGATTATTTAGCTAGCTTTAATGCCATTCGAAATTGTTGTTGGTCTTCCTCATTATTTCTACATATAGGTGTGATGTCCGCTTTCTTGTATTAAATTAGTGCTTCTCTAAGGGAAATTGTTTGAAATTAACAAAAATTGTAAATTGTAGAGATTCATTTTAAATTTTGATATGAAGGCAACGTGAATGACAAGAAACCTTTAGTACACTTACAACTAAAGTTGGAATCTATAACTCTGTTACATCGTCAATGCTCACAAGTTGGTGTTCATGTTTGTAAAAATGTTCCAATTACTTCCCAAATTATTTTTGAATATCCTCCACATTAGTATTTTAAAATAGAATATTTTATGTTTTACACGGACTAAAGCTGCGAATAATGAATTTTTCCCACAACAATTAGATGTACGTACATGGAAATAAATTTTCAACAGCATCATTTCCGATGCACACACACTTTCAGAAAGACACACGTCAACTGCTTCTAGTATTCCTCACTGAATTTAAATATTGACTCATCCAGAAAATGAATGCTTGAGGAAACAATAATATTATTAGATATGTACCCACATAAAATGAGAATGAGGAAAGTTGTTGAAACAAATAAATACGTGGACTAGTGCAAATATTCTTAAGTCATGAATATGAACTACAGGTAAATGAAACCGCATCCGGTGAATAATAAAATATTTTTACATCTAAGCAAATTTGTCGGCCTGACTGGTGGAATATTTTTTTTAATCATTCTAGGAGCATCATTGTGGTTTTTTATATTATTTGACTGTGGTCATATTGCGTATGCTGTTGTACTTTGTTAATGTAATGATGTTCAAATGTCGTTTCCATGCAAAGTTTTCCACACAGAAATATACAGGTTTATATTCAAGGTTTTATATCAGTAACTAAATATTCTACATCTAATTGTAAGCTGCAGTGGGGCGTACAATCCAGGAGGTTTATAATTCAAAAACACATTCAAAATGTTTATGGGAATAACTTTCTCACTTGAATTAAGCAATACTTGCTGCTACTCAAGGTAAGACTAAACTAAATCTAATTTTCTTCGATCAGGTGCATTTTCATACGGTATACGCATTATTTATTTCATTTAAATTACCTGACATTGTGAGAGCGGGCGAGTGAAACGTACACAAAAAGTAGCGCAAGTGCCTGCCTTAATAAGGCTGGTTGTGTAACCTTCTCCCCAACATGGGAATCTTGGTGGCTGGTTCCAGTGTCTTTCCTTCCTAAACGATGAATTAATTACCTTAAAGAACTGGAGGATTGAGAGTGGTCCCAGCGTATCCTCAGTAAACAGCCATAAAACCTGTGTCCATCATTACGTTGGAACGGGTTGTACTGGAAAGTCTGTTCAAGTCGAGCCTACATCGGGACTAATCTGAAAGATAGAAATTTTGGAGATGAAGCTCAATCCGTGAGCTCATGCAAAAGACCTGTCCAGAAAAGTAGTAGAGCTGACAACAAATGCTCAGTGGATGTTTTATTCAGAAGAAATATTCCTTGAGAACAAGTTGCAGTACCCTCAGGCAGAATTCTTTCCGTGCTTAATGAAGTTTTACAGAAGTTGCACCAACATAGAAGTTCAATTTGGGTCACTCAACTTTTGACTCCGCTGAAAAGTATTGACCTTACTCAGAATTATAGAATTAGTGGGTATAAACGATTTAAAATATAAAATAAAACAAATTACAGTTTTATCATATTGGAAAATGTTAACGTCGATTAATATACTTTCCTCCCATATGCCGTAAATCTGTACAATAGGTGTATTGTTGGAGCGGGGGTGTGGATGTGATTGTTATAATGTTGTATGATTCAGATACATATGTTACAAATGTTTACAAATCAGTTAAATACCAAGATCTTATTATGATATACTTAAACGAATAAAATTCATTCTAATTTAAGATTTAAAATTAAAAAAGTGCCTTCGATATGTAAAGTACCGGTATTTAATACTCCAGAAATATGACATTTCATAAGATATTCATAAAATAAGGCAATAAGCCCACAAACAAATTTGTATTTATGTATTAATAATAGTATATGTCGTTCTTAGGAATAATTAATCTGTTAAAATAGCGTTAGAAATATTCAACTTGGTTACTCGCTAACTCTCTAGTTTTATATGAAACATAAAATAAGTAGACTGATTAAAAACCCGTTGGCTAATAAAATTTAATAATTTGATCTGTCTTTCGATTTAAAGCACTTATGGTAAAAAGCACAATTCTTTATTGGTTCGAAATTTATATGCAAATAATTAGGGTCAGGTTTGAAAATTATACTCCTACAGACTGTTCTGTTTTTAAAATTAAAGAAAGGCACTGATATCAATATATTTAATTTACTTGACTTCGAAAGACACATTTATTGACATGTTTACAAAGATTTTCTAAAATTCTATTCAACAATACAATTTAAAGCAAATGAATTTAAGAACTAAATATGTTCGTATTTCTTCTCTGATCCTTAATATTTATATCTTACTTCATTCACAGACGGACGTCTATCTAATTTTATCAACATATCATATCACCAGCATTAACGATTTATAAATCAGTAGAATTCGTCTTGGCGGGTTAGCAATACAGCAACCTATTTGCAGTCGATTTTAAAAGATCAATAAATGTTGTACAATCACTTAGAAAACTACAGTGGCAATGTTTACCATGCAATGTTTACAATCTTTATTAGAATTTGATAAATCTCCGAACGTTAAGTTTCTCGTTTTCGAAATCGTATTGACGTCCAAGTTTTCATCATTAAGCGTGTGTGTGTAATTCATGAATTAATAAACTATAATTTCGTGGTTAAAATGCAGATGATAAAATCGTTAAAAAATAAAGTTTGCTCTAAATATCAACATATGAACAAAGTGTGACATCACTAGAATGATTAATGCTAACACATTACCAAAAATTGAATTGCCGAACATCTTGCCGAATGAAACCCCAAACTTGATTACGTCTTGATATCTGATGGCTTCTAGAATCGATGATGTGCTAATAAGAACTACAGGCGTCAAATAACTGACAATAAAACCTTTGTGTTAAGATTTATCGTAAACCCAAATCGCATTATAGAATAATTTAAAATAATGAGTGTAAGGATGCATTATACATCAGGTTACAATTATTTATCTTATGTAATCACGCTGTATATAATTTTAATAAATCACTTCAACTTTATGTTGTTCACTAACAAAATTTAGTGGTCAAGAAGAGTCTTTATTTAAAAATCAAGTAGCAATTCACCTATAGTAGCAATAAGCAAATTTATTATCTACGTGCTTCGAATTAAAATTGATTTTGCATTTTCTTGAAAATCGAAACAAAGGTATTTGTATTCAATAATAATTAACTTCGGTTTTACCAGAAATATGTTTTTATGTTTTGTTTAGTAATTTTCTGTTATCTCATGCTATTTACAAACATTTGTTAGAATTTGGCGCCACATATAAAATTCTGTTGATATGATAATACAAAACGAATCAAAGGTTCTATGGTGTTCTGGTTTGTGTTGTAGAATTTAAGGTAGAAATAAAATGAGTGAAATGATAAAGTACTTAATATTCAAAACTGAAATGCAAGTAAGTTATTTCCTATCATTTTATATACTTAATAAAATGTTTTCAATAGATTGAAAAATCAAAATCTTAATCGTAATATTAAACTGTAAGAAATGTTTGATGTCTCTATGAATATTCAAATGACAGACTCTTGTTTGCAAAAATTTAAAACATATTTTGCGTATAAAAATGATGGGTGGTTTTAAAATTTTTAAACAGTCTGATATATATTCTTGCAGTGTCTTCGATTTGGCCAAAGCTTCAATATTGAATATTCACAACTTTTAATGCACTTTATAATTCAAATGATTCCCATTTTGTAGAAAGTGGAAGAGTTTGCGTAGAATGTTAAACCAATAAGAATTTAAAGCCACAGAAATTACCTATGTACATAGAATCTTTAAACGTTGAGTTTAAACAAGAATTAAATTCTAACGGTAAACCAGAAATTGAACAGGCTTACATTCATCATCAATAAGTTTTATCTAAGCTGGGCAGAGTTTCATGGCCACCAATGTAAGTTAATTTTAGCGTGACGGGTCATAATATTCAAAATCATGGGGGAATTCATTTTAGTTTTTAAATGTTTCTTAGAATTTTACCTGAACTAAGAATAAAACAGTACCGTACCATCATTTTATCTGCCTATTTTGCTGCAAACGGCGGCTTTAACAAATAGAACTGCGGCTTTCACAAGATTTCGTCAAATAACTTTGCTTCAGGAAAAGGTTAGTGATGAAATTCATACTACGTCAGTGCCGGTTGTTTACAATATTTTACATGTCTTCATTATAATCATCACGCCTACAGTATTATAGTGCATCTGAATCAAATAATTTTACAATGCATTTATAATTCGCAAAATCGCTTTTTCTTGTATACCCGCGCCTACCGACAATTCTATCACACCAAAAGGAAGGATACAGTTATACATGATTCTCAATCATTGGAAGAGTAAAGCTTAAAATATTAAGCTCAATTTTTGTGACGTTACAGAAATAGTTTTCTGTCCAACGCTACATGTCGCGGAACTAGATTGACCGAGTTCCCATAATTATCTAATTGAGTGGAATTGTTTTTTTTTCAGTTGCATGATTCCAAATCAATGTGGCTAAACTTCATGGATATTTTCTATGATGCAAAGCTTGTTTTCAAGCCATTTTAAGCCTTTGGCGCCGACATGATTATTTCATTGAACAGAAACCCTTTACTGAATGTAGGTTTGAGAGCAGTCAACCATTATAATTTTAATTACATATCGCTGCTTTAAAATACTAATAAAATCCTTACAGAAGTTTAATGAAAAGGGACTTGGGATTAACTCCGAATGTCGATAAATTACAGCGTGTTTTTAAAATCGTTTTATTTAAATATTTTTGCTGTGCTTTGCATTGTTTAGCAATTTTATCAAAAACTTGTGTTCTGGCGAGAAATTTGTTGGCTTAATTAGAGGTTTATAAAAGAACTATCCACATTTTTATTTCTTTTTCATTCACCTAAGAAAAAATAACTGGAGACAATATTCACTTTGGTATACTTAACAATTTCGACACATTCTATGTATAATAATGTTTCGGAAAATGCATACATTCTGATTGTTTGGAAATGCATTTAAAATTTCAGAGGTACTCAGCGCACATGGTAAATGAGAAGACTTATATATTTAATATTTTATAACTGCATATATACGACATATGATTTCACCAGCTCACATCGAGCGCTAGAATAAGTTGTAATTATTTTAATTAAATAATTTAATTCATTCTTGTAAAATATAATGGTAGCAACGTCGTCTAAGAATTATTTGGGTAAGGGTATTTTTAATACACTTCAGGTTCTTAGTAATTAATAATGGTGTTGGTTGGAAACTAAGTTACAAAGGATTATTGCAGTGTTTGAAGGTTGGACTTGTTTTTCACTTTAATTCTATACTATAACCATTTTTACTGCTGGTCTTAATCTTAGATGGCTGGCTGTTAGGAATAATCCAAATTGCGCACGATTTGCTTTACGTTTTACATTTAATAAAAATTTGCAGGGGTACGCGTTTGATATTAAATAAAAGACGACTGAAGTCCCGAAAACAAGTTTGATACTTTTAAAATAGTTAATTCACTCAATAGTAATTAATTTATCGCAGCATATAAAATGAAAAAAAATAATTTGGTAAAACATTTTTACCCAAGCTTTGATAATGAACTTTAAAATCGAGCCTATTGTTATATTTCTAAATGTTAGTACGTTTCACACGTCGACGTCATATCAAACCGCCGTTTAAAATTCATATCATTCTATTCAAAACAGTAGGTACATATATTAGGATTATTATGTACATTTGACATAATAATTTTTTACCATACATAAGTTATACAGTCTTGAAAATCGTGTAGTAACTTGTGGAATAAACGTACACGGATCTTAAATTTACATATGTTCAGATTGATTATGTGATGGCAATATGTGTTAAGTTATTGATAAATGACAACTCCTTTTGCACAAACTGGTTGAACTCCACAGTTTCGATGGATAAAAGCTAAACCCAAATAATAGGAACACTAGGCTCAACAATATTGGCCTACTAAACACCAAGATAAAAATTAACTACATTGCTTCAATCTGTGGTTAAATTAAGTCAATTCAATAAAAACTCACAATCGACAGGAGCCACAAACCCATCAGATATGACGATATCCGTAAACCATTAATTTAGTTTTTGAATTTATCAACGATAAATTAATTAAATAAATTAATTAATTAAATTTAAATTAGCGATAATTTAAATAATTTAGTTAATTTTACAGCTTTCTAAATCGGCATACGAATAAGATTTTATTGTCAATAATAACTCAAGGAAAATAATCGCTACCGTCTTAGAATTGAGATTGGATGGACACTGTTTACATTTGTAATTATCAATTACGTTGTATTAACTTGTAATTCAAAGAAAATTTCTTTCAACCATGTTCTCTTATGCTTTCTAAGAATTACATATGCATAAAAGCTTTGAGACTTCTATCAAATCGAAACTTTATTATTTCGTATTAGCTTATCAGGCACTTGAAAAACTGTTGGGAAATCTTAATTGTCCTGCATGAAAAATGGTTTCTGTTAAATATAACAAATAGAAATGTGAGTCATATTCTTAATCCAAATGTACATATTTGAACTCTTGATCGAATTACAGATTACGACAGTGTCGATCATTCACTTTCATTCTATCTTCTTGTGGCTTGCGGAACAGTTTTAAGCCTTCAGAATTGGTTGCACATATTCCCTGTTCTTTCATGAGGTAAAGGAGGTTGCCAACTTCAAACTTACTCAAATGTTACGAAGCGTCCTTTGATATTTGATATTGATTTCGCAGAAAATAATATTTTCGTCAAAAATGATAATAGTTTATGTTATTTGGTATAAAAAATCCGTTAACAAAGTAACTGTAAATAACAGTCAGTGATAAGATACCCAATGAAAAAAGTATTTTTGTCATACTAATACGGCTCAGCATTTCTGTAGCACTTTTGCAGTAACAACATAACTTAAAGGTCCATCGGGACTTTCAATTCCAGTAAGGTTAAACTTTAAGTACACGGGTTAATCTAAAAGACTATAATTTCACATTTAAATAGTTATATTATGTTATCTGTTATCTCAATTTTGGAAAAAGGTTCTAATAGTCTGTACTACCCAATATGCTCATGTATTTACTGAGGTTTTAATTTCTAACTTGATTTACCTTAAGATTGCACGAGAGCCTTGAAGATATTTAAAATTACATCTCAATAAATAGGAATGTAAATAGTAAGAATTTTCCATACATTTTCAAACAAATCCGCATACCATTAAAAGTACCTGTGAATAGAAAGATAATGCAATTTTTTGAATAATCGATTTATCGACGTCCTAATCACTCAATTTTTCCATATCTTATATCTCAACTAAAACTCTATGGTTGTGATTTGCGGTTGTTTACCTATCTATGTTTAACTCATTAATTTACAGCTAAATATATCCGTTATCAACTAAATGCTGCCCCGGTTAAAATAAAAATTATTAATGCTAAAACTTGTGTTAAACAAACGATAAATTTGTAAATATTGATTCGAATTTCAATAGGAGAATGAATTAAGTTGACACTCTGATTTAGCGCAGCGTCATCTTAAATGATTTTACTATATCGTAGCAAATGTACCGGTAGATCAAACCTTCGTCGGCTCCGAATATAATCTATAAAAGAGTCACATTAAATCGTAAGAATATCAGTGAGGCTAGTTACTCCGTCAATCATAATATTTAAATATTTAGCCTAGAATTTTGAAAATATTTAAAATCGTTAACTCATAATCAAAGTTAATTAGAATCAATTTGAATGATAATTGTGAGTCAGAAGATGATAGACTTTAAACAAACCGAAACCGAGCAAGGGCGCAATAAAATTTTTTTTGTAGCGTCAGGCAGGAATTTGAAATTTGAATAGTTTGAAATAAAATTTGAAAATCAAAGCTTAAGGTGTAAAAATCTGTGGTACAGTTTTAGGTTAAACCAAAAATCATTGTCAAAATTATCAGATAAACTTGCAAGTCAACAATAATTTGTATCATTGTTAATTGATTAATTTTTGTTTGTATCATTTAAAATTCTGCAAGCAATTTATTTGCATAAACTCTGTTATATGTTGTCTCCAGGTTCTATAATCATGCCGTTTCAAAAATATCTGGGTATGCATGTGCAGAACAAATATCACAATAATGTTTATTGTACAATATATATGCAGTTTGTCGCTAATTACAATATTCATAAAGTATTTCGCTGATTAACACATGAGAGTGCTATAAATACGGAAGGATATTTATATGACACCGTCATCAAAGTACAGACGTACTGAAGGTACTTCTTTTGTAATAACGATGCGCACAACTTATGTATGTAATAAATTCAATTTTGCAGGAGCTACACTTATGGATGCTTTAAAATTCTTTTAAACATCTCCATTTCTGGTGGAAACATGAATAACATAAGAGTAAAGTGACGAAGGAAAGAAGCATTAATGTCGACTGACGATAAATTGCAATCTGCTGTACTTGGGGCAGGGTTTCTATTAAATATAAGCCAATGTAGGAGACCAAGATGGTGTTTTCATTAAGAAATTGTAAGTAATAATATTGCAAAGCATCTAATCGACTTATATTGCAAAATGTATTAGATAAATTTCTTCATGATATTCGACATTAACAGTTTGCAACCGTAAACGAATTTTGGCACCTATCGAAGCAGTATTAAGGCGAAGGTAATCACTAGGAAACGGTTTTTTGGTTTTCCAAAATGAAGGTATATATTATTTAATAGAAAACTAACAAGTAAGTGAAAGATAATGAATATCGCTTACACTTTTATAAAGGTTGTCTTTTATAAAGGTTGAGCGTCCTTCTTATGTTAATATGTAAATCTGAATAATCCTCCGATACAAACGCTTTTATTCATTCAACCATAAGAACGAAAATGGCTTTTGATAAATATAATTTTTATGAAAACTAATTTTACAATGATATGAAATGTTTGATATGAAAACAAAAGTTGCTTTGCATTTTATGAAGCAATATAATTCGTGATTAAAATAATAAAGGTTTTGAAGGGTAGCGTTTCCTACGCATATTGGCAAACTTAACAACAACAAACCTCTACAATTTCCCTAGGTTTGAATAAAATAAATCAAATCAAACCAAAGTTATAGCATGAAGGTACTGATAGCAATTTCACTATGAGTTTAGAATTCCGGAACTATGTGACCATAATCATTAACTTAATACTTTCAGAATTTTTCGGCTACCGAAAACCAATCAATAACGGTACTATTAGATAAATAACTGATAATTTTCAATGTTCTATGTTTCAATATAAGTTAAAATTGTTGGATCTGACAACTTCAAATGAGAGAGCAGCATGCTATAGGCCAAAAAAGTTGGTTTCAAGGAGAAAATCAAGTTCAGATTTACAGTAAAATATTTTACGTATTAAACTTTGTGTATAAATTATGCCGTTTAAAAATTGATACGTTTAAATTACCAAATGTTTTAAGGAGATTGATTACTGATTGTGAGTTAGGGTGTATCCAATAGAATTATTTTGTGAGGAAAGTTTGTTATTAAATAAACCATGTACATACGTATGGTGACTTATCAAAAACTGTTGAACATTTTCTGAATCTTCTGTAAATCATTTGATAAATGTATTATATTATTTTCAACAAGAGCCGCCTTGCGGTTACGAGAACATCGCCCGTTATGGGTTTACAAATATGTGTATATACAGAATATATTAAAGCATTTGAACATTAAAAAATGAAGCATTGAAAGACAGGATTAAGCATGGAGTAGTTTGTATTGGGTTATGCATGGTATAGTTTTTATGGGATATGCATTTATTCGTTTGTTCTGCATAATCCCATGATAAATCAAGAAAATTTTTGGGACATAGCAATCATGGATTACTCTATGGTACCATGCATTACAAAATGGGGCTAAGCATTACTTCATACGGCTAAGGTTTATTTTATGGGGCTAAGGATAACTTCATAGGGCTAAGGTTTATTTTATGGGGCTAAGGATAACTTCATAGGGCTAAGCATTACATCGTGGGACTAAGGATTACTTCATATGGCTAAGCACTTCTTAATGGGTCTATTTAAACATTATTACATAATAAAAATCGACCAGTTGTCGTGAAAGGTTCTCATTACTAAATATCGTATTACAATCTTAACGCACGACACAGGCCTTCGACCTGCATCGTCATTCTTGACGAGGGAAATAAACCTTGACATTATGTATTCAAATTATGATGAGATTAAGCATTACAGCATGGAATTAAGCATTACAACATGGGATTAAGCATTGCAACATGGGATTAATCATTACAAAATGGATTAAGCATAATGAAATGAGATTAAGAATTACAACGTGGGATTAAGTATGACAATATTCAACATAGGATTAAGCATGACAATATTCAACATAGGATTAAGTATGACAATATTCAACATAGGATTAAGCATGACA
>JAHZMV010004196.1:0-13988 GCA_027743765.1 Coecobrya sp. COE2 | reverse complement strand
GTATACAACTTAGGAATTTCCACCTCAGAAATTCGAATTATTTATTTCGGTTGTAGATATGGGCTCCCTAATAAAGCAGAGGATGACCATGTGCTTATGGCAAGCTTGGAAGACTACCTGTCAAATCACGAGGAACTGAAGCACGCAATTCCGAACGCTGTGGTGTTGTACCTTAGCATTTATAATACCAATATTAATGAAACGTTGCCATTCTTTCAGCGCCAGCTTGCCATCTTAAACGGCATTCGTTCACGCGTCCGTGACGAGAAATATTCAAATCTCGTTTTCTATTTCGATACAAACGAACATGCTTATAGTATTGATGCAGATGTAGCTGATTATAAAAAGGCGATTACCTCAAAGTTTGCATTTCCAAAACCAACTTTAATCATGACCAGTGGCGGGTTTGTTTATGAAGATGGATATGGAAAACAAGTGAATGGTTTCAGAAAAAGGCATAGCGGAGATTATTCACCGCTGAATTTGCTACAGAGGTTACGAGTTATTTGTAGTGGGTCTGGTGATATATTGGGCGAAGCAATTTTTAACAAAATGTTTCTAGAAACTGGAACGCCGCCGAAAGTTAGTTCAGAGATTTCAACTATGTTACCAAGAAACCACAGTTTGGTACAGCATTATAAGCTTTGCTCTTCAAGCGATTCCATTCTAAATTGCGTTAGGGAAACTCCGGTACGTCAAATTTTAAGAAAATTAAAAAACGTTGAAGATAGGGTCATCAACACAATTTTGAACGAGACGGATGAAATATGTAACTGCAGCTCTGTGCGGAACAGGGTCAGTGATGTTGAGCAAATATTGCGGTTGACTCGAGATATTGTAAATAGGTCGGAACACCGAAATACTGCATTGGAATTAAAATTAGTAGAGCAGTCATTGGTTTCAGAAGGCTTAAAATTTCAAATTAAGCGGCTGGAAGAGAGACAGGAAAAGAGTGAAAAGTCTAGACAGCAGGAAATCACATTGAACAACGGTAATATTGAAATACAGTCAAGGATTTATCGGTTGGAAATTGAATTGGCTGAAAAGATTCTGAGTTCTGTAAAGTTAGTCGCCCGAGTTCAGCAGTTAGAGGAGGAGTTTACTACTCAAACTAATTCTAGAAATGCTGATTTGGAAAGAGTTAAAGGCGAGCTTATCGATGATCTCAAACGTGAGTTCAATACATTGTTTGGTAATCATGATGTAGCATAAAAATTTACTTCACGCTCCTCAACAGAAAAAGGCATCAATAATTTTTAACTATAAATCATTACACGGTTTAAATTTAAAAATTAAGGTAGATTACTAGGTATAAATATTGTAAGAACCAGTACTTTTTCTTAAACCCGACTTTGTGAGCTTTTTGTAACAATAATCAGGAAAATTGTAATTAGAAAAAGAAAATTGAAAATTTTACTCACGAGTAAAGAAAAATCTTGCAATAAAAGAAGCACCACAAAATTTAGCATATGCATTTTATTTATACAATCATTAATCTGATGTAATAAATTGAGTACTTATCAAAAGACAAAAAAAAGTTTTCACAAATTTAGCACCCTCTCGGTACAAGGAATTTCCGGTATTCCAAGAATATGGTTTACTGCGCAGCAAAAGCAAAGCTTTGAAACCACCGTCATCATCGTAAAGACAAGACAAGGAGGAAAATTTTATGCGTAATTGCCACTCTTACAGTATTATGTAATCTGCTGCACCACAAGTGCTCAAAACTGATTACCCAGTGGTTAATTTGTGGTAATTTTTTTTATCACACTGCTTGTTTCCTGTCTCCCTTGTCTACTTGTTCTACACCAAGCAATGTCAGCAATTTTATCTGCATGAAAACAACGAGCGAGTATCCAAATCAATGCAATGACCACTCCTGGCAAAGTAAAGCGATACTTCACTTTTAAATTTTGAAAAATGACATGGCAGTTTAAATGGGTTATGTAAAAAATACTACGAAATTGCCTCAGATTTAACTTATTATACGTTTGCTGTTTCCACTTCATAATTCACTAAACTTAATAGTGACAAAGAGTTATTTACTTCTGTTATATTCAGAAAACAGGCTTTAGAAATTTCGGTAAGGGATTGCTTTAGATCGATGTACCTACTAATTATGTGATTATAGCGTAACCGAGTGCTTTGAAAAAATCAAGTGATTATATTATAAACATTATCAGCCATGACTACTTCAGGCTTCATTTTATATCACTTGCAAAATTCCCAGAAGTGGAAACATTTTGGTGAGATGTAATTGTTTGCTGGACAAATAAAATATTTTCCCCTTTCTGCAGTGTTTAATTCGAATCATTGATTTGTCGTTCAGCTTCTTGGAAAAACCCCAATTAAACAATTAATTGCAAACGGCTACTAACAGGATAACTATCACATATTTTTTGTCATGCCGGATGTGGTGGCAAGTGAATGAAACAAACAATAACTTGTGGTTATTTCATCTCAATACAAAATAAATTCAAGGAGTTGGTGCAGAAAAAATCAAGACGTTGGTGCAGCTCTAATTAGTGCTAATAAGTGCTGATGAATTCCAAATATTGCGGGATTTTATATTATATTTTTTACCACAAGTGTTCAAGTGTTACTACGTTGTAGTGAATTTGTGGTAATTTTCTTATCACACAATTTGTCAATGTTTTCATTTGTTCTTCATTATACCATGCAAGGAACATTTTCCAAATGAATATTCTCATACTGCTTTAACGGAAATGAGGTTTTTTGCAGGATGTGCATACTCTGCAAAACTCCGCATTTACATGTTACATTCCTAATGATTGGAAAGCTTGATATTGAGTTTCAGTGATAGAAATGAAAAATATAAGCTTGCTATTTTATTTTCAGTGGCAAACGAAGCGTTGAAGTGAACAGTTGAAGTTACACATGAATTCATGAAATTTGTTTTGGGACCTAAATTTATTAGAATCCAAGGGCAAAATATCTCAAAATGGCGGAGTCACCTTTTCTTCCATTCTCTTCCTTACCATACTGGATAATCAGCCTGAGCTTTCTGGTTTATGTTCATGGCGGGGATTATATTCCCGAAAGAGTTTGTGGAACACTCTATTCTCAAAATGATTTCCAAGGCGATTCTTTCACTTTGAATGATTTTGACGTTAGTGCGGACACGAGGATTGATTACCGTGCTTCCTTATCCGGTTGGCTAAACACTGGTTCAGTTCGTGTCAAAAAGGAATGTTCCATGTACGTCTGTAGTGAAAGGTATTTCAAGGGAACTTGCCATCTGCTGAATGAAAACATCACCCACGCAAGCCCACTCATATCACAAGTCAGATCGACAAACTGCACATGCGCCAGGGTACACTAAATTAATTTCGATAATATTGCATGTCTAGATGGTTGCTGAATTTGAAATAATACCTTTAAAATTGCTTTAACTGTGCTGCACTTTGTTGGTTTTATCTTATCGTGAATTATTTTGTTTATAGAATTGCAATTGTGAAAATGTCATTCTTCCAAAACATGAGTATGGAAGAATGTACTTCAAAGGTGGTTGTCAACTTTGTGACACCGAATATCTGTCACTTTTGGAAGCTGTGCCAGATTTTAAACTCTCACAAAGTATTCAGACTTTTAGGATACGCAGTGGGTGTAACTTGACCCTGTACGGCGATACAGATTACAAGGGTTTCTCAAGCATGCATTCTGACGAAATTATTGAGGTATTGTTATTATTCTTGATTTTATAGCCACTGTGTACGCTGGAAACGTTGTAAATTTTTTTATTATGGTTCATTATGTCACTCTCCCTAGAATAATTTCAATACCTTTAAATCCTACAAAGTCATTTGCGATGAGAGTGCATATACTCCAAGCCCTTCACTTCCAAAGGCTATTTCAGGTAAGACTGCACCATCAGTTGAGCCATTTTAATTTGCCTTTTACAAACAAGTCTAATATTCAGAAATTAATTCAGATCCACCATCGATTAATCTTCCGGACACTCCTCAAGGTTTGGTACAATTGGTCTCCACAAATGACACTATGGCGAAACATCCAGGAATCCAGGCGGCGCTAAAGTCCCTGCAAAATGGGAGAAGTGGGAAAAACGCGTACATTCTGGTGATTGGAACTAATTATATCGTAAGACCTTTTATATTTACAAACAGAAATAAATTTTATATTTTTAGATACATTTTCATTTCGTATATAAAATCGGTATATATTCATTACTCACAAGGATTTCTACTTGGATACACAAGGATGTGGGAGTGCAATTAATGGGAAGATAAAGTACGTTAAAATTATTAGTGAAGTTTATATAGAAAAATTTAACATACATATTACTTACAACAACTATCTCACTAAAATTGGACTGCACCTCCTGTCGTTTTTAAAAAGCGGTTATCCGTCCTTCGCCAACAAGTTACTTTTATGGAATGTTGGAATTGGGAATAATAAATATTTTTTTGTAATCTACTGAATTTCAGGGAATGTCGTATGTTGCAACCTTTAGTCAAGCTGGGAATTTCCAACTCAGAAATCCGAATTATTTACTATGATTGGATGTATGGACTCCCCAGTAATGAAGAAGATGACTTTCAATTTATGGCAAGCTTGGATGAATACCTATCAAATCATGAGGAACTGAAATACTCACTTCCCAACGCTATCGTGTTGTATTGGGATGTTGAAACAGCAAATTTACTGCTTCAGCGACAACTTCGAATCATAAACGCTTTAGGTTCACGAGTCGTCGAAGATAGCTATTCAAACCTCATATTCTACTTCGGGCTGGGTGACAGAACAGATTTTCGAAGTGGAAATACAAACGTAGCTGATATTGTGAAGGAAATTAACTCAAATCCGACTATTCCAAAGCCAATTTCATACATCACCTTCGGTCATCACGATACTGTGAGTGGGAATAGGAAGTACGTAAATGGGTTCAGAAAAATGCTTAACGGAGAATATTGGCCACTTAATTTGAAACCGAACTTACAAGTAACTTGTAGGAGGTCCGGTGATAAATTGGGTGAAGCCATTTTTACAAATATGTTCGTAGAGACTGGGGATATTAAGAAGGTTAGTAAGTTGGAATCGAACTTTGTCCCTAAAACTCATAGTCTGGTAGAACATTATCGGCGGTGCTCTACAGAAAATTCCGCCTCAACATGTACCAATGCGACACAAAGGACACAGCCCGTTTCACAATTTACTGACCAAACAGCAATTAATCACAAAATTTTACAAAATTTTGCTGGATTGCATGTTAAAATTCAAAAGTTAGAGGATGAATTAGCCAACATGCCATTGGGATCAAACAGGCTGGTTAACCGCGTTGAGCAGTTAGAGGAGGAGTTAGCTACTCAAAAGAATTCAAGACAGGCAGACTTGGAACGAGCCAAAGGTGAGCTTTTCGACGACATTAAACGTCAATTGAATATATTGTATGGTAATTAATTGGGGACATAATAAATTGAATGCATAATTCTCAATAGAATATGGAAGCATTATTAGATATGCTTTGCATCACCAAAATATAAAAATATAGTGCAGTTTCCAAATTTGTAGTTTAATATTTGCGGTAACTAATTATTTTCAACACAATATTTGGAGTTGGGTAGGAGTAGAAAAATTGTACATTTGTAAGATAATCGATAGCTTTAAACAACTTGTCTAACGTACAGCAATAAAATTAAAATGTTGGAATCATTCATAATCAATTTAACGTAAAAATCCATTTAATGTAATAAATTTTAGCCTGCCGCAATACAAAATGGTAGTTTCGGATCAGTATCAATCCAAAACCATTTTCAACTGGATGAAATCATTCTTCCGAAACGATATTTCCATTTGAAATTTGTTATGCGATATGCACGTTTATTCACAGAAGTGGTATTTTCACATTGGTTATACGTTCAATAGTTTAAATTAATAGAGGAGAATTGGCAATGTTTTTTGAGTCTACGTTTATGGTTTCCCTATGATAATTATACCAACAAGTCGTTTTTAAGTCTTGCTACGATCGATCTGATTCCAATCACCATAAATAAATCAACAACAGACATTCTAAAGATTAAAGTGATTAAAGATTAATATTTTTGAATATTTTTCAAAATAACCAATTGTTATGTACCACTATTTGTAATTTTTCCATAATTTATGTGGATTGAACAATAAATTGAGTTAATTACATGGAGGCAAGAAAGCGTTTATTTTCTAAAAACGTGCAATTAAATTACAACTAATATTTGACCTAAATGTTAAATTGTATAGACCAAAAGTATTTATCTGGCAACATATTTTATATCATGGTTGGACATTTGTTCATGAACCATTACCTTCAGTAAAAATAATATTTCAAAATATTTTTATGACCATGACACGTAACTGTCATATGCACTTCCTGTATATCGTTCGAGTTTAATGATAAATAAAACTATAAATAATAAAAAAATTCATAAAAAGTTACATTACTTACGGAGCAATAATATACCCAACCTCATTTGCTGTCATAGAAAGTTTAAAAGATTAATGTAGCAATAACATCCGTGTTATCAATGAGATTTCAAGCTTATCAATTTTCTCAGTATTTGATTTATTCAAACACTTTCCAAGTAAAAGGAATGTGCGTCATATTTTATCCATTCCAGTTTATCCTTTAACCTGTAATTTATCCCCGTTACAAAAATTTGAAAATATTATACGCAGTAACCTTTCCTAGTATTTCAGTGAAGATAATGAAATGTTATGAAGGACAAAAATAAATCTCAAAAGTGATAGGTAAGGGAACTTTACAATATTAATGTTTGGAATGGGCTTGGTAGAACATTTCGCAGTAACATATTGGTAACTATTAATGCTATTAAAAATTGACCAGTGCAATCTATAAATGGCTGCGTAATCTATAAACGTAATTCATTGACATTTTATCTTGTCTAAACACGACCCCGTAGAGTTTATTATTGGCATATCGTCGACTGCTAACCTTATGATATTACCATTTTATCAGTGGCCTGTTTTTATTAAGTAGTATTATCAAAACATTTCCCATTAACTTCTCGTAATCAGCATGAAATCTACAAATAGTACAAACAAATGTCTAGCAGTTTGGGAAATGGTAATGCTATCCATGAACGTCGACCTCAACTCGAAAACAAGTTTTAAGAATATTCAATTTCATAACCTCGGGCTGACCATTAATATTAGTAAGGTGTTGACCTCATGAGTTTATCAGCGATCTGTTTTTCCAACGCTTAAATAAAAAAACACAAAATTTCACAAATTGATTGACTGCTGGAATGTATTTTATACAAACATTGCAAGATGTACTCAGGAGGCAAATCTCTTTTTAATTTCAGTTGTACACTACATACCAAAGTGAAGTGAAATTATAATTCATCCGGGAAATATTGAGGTTTCAAGTTAATATTGCTCACAATGGTGGAACAGCCTTTTGTTTATTTTAGTTCCCCGCCTTACTGGGCAATAAGCCTACTATTTTTTGTTTATGTTCATGGCGGTGAATTTATTCCAGAAAGAGTCTGCGCCACACTCTATTCTCAAAATAATTTTCAAGGTGATTCATTCACTTTGAATGATTTTGACTTTAGTGCTGACACGACAAAGGATTATCGTGCTTCTATATCCGGCTGGCTGAACACGAGTTCCATTCATGTTGAAAAAGAGTGTTCCATGTACGTCTGCAGCAAATCTTATTTCCGGGGCCCTTGTCATTTGATAAATGCAAATATTAGTGAGCCAAGCTCATCCATTTCACAAATTGGATCAGCAAACTGCACATGCGCCAGGGTACATTAATTTAATTTAACATTTCATTCACAGTCCTGTGCTGATATTAAAATTGCATTGGTCTTGTCTTGTAGAATTTGATGTTTCTCATTGTGTTTAGGAGTGCAGTTGTGAAAATGTTTTTCTCCGAGAGCATGAGTATGGGCGGGGTTATTTAAAAGGTGGCTGTCAAACCTGTGATAATGAATATTGGAGCATGCAGAGACGTGGCAGGTACTTTACGGATCAATCACAAAGCATTCAGACTATTAAAATTCGTAGAGATTGCAACCTAACTACTTTCAGCGGCTGGTATCAGACAGTTCCAAACAGGTATTACTCTGAAGAAATCATTAAGGTACTGTTCACGAAAGAACACAAATATATAAAACTGAATATTATTTTCAATAAATTGTTTCAATCATTTCATGTACCGTTTACACAGAACAATTTTAGTTACTTTGAAGAATTTGATTTCTATTGCAAAGACTATTCACATACTTCACCTCCTCCAAAACCACAAGAAATTTCAGGTATAACTACATCACCAGTTTAACAACTTCAAATCCCAAATTCTTAGTAAATCCATTTTATTCTACGGAAATTTCTCAGATCCGCCAATGATTACCATTCCCGAAACTTATCAAGGATTGCTCCAGTTAGTCTCCACAAATAACAGCTTGGCACAACATCCAGGAGTTCAGGCGGCGCTCAAGTCCCAGCAAAGCTCGAGAAGTTGGAAAAATGCATACATTCTAGTAATTGGGACGACTGAAATAGTAGGTCCTTTTATATTCAAAAAATTACATTCAGTTGTATCAAATATTTACATTGTTCTACTTACCAAAGGGCTTATCGTTTTTAAAGAAAAGCGATGTGTATTTATTTCCCTTAGGATGACATCTTTGGAACGCGAGGTTGTTGGTCAGGCCCTTGGTTAGGAATCAGGTATATCGAAATGTTGAATAAAATATTAACCGCCCAGTAAATAGATACCTTGTCCTAAATGTATTTTTATGTTTTTAATATTTGTTGAATTTCAGTGAATGCCGCATTTCACAACCTTTACACAAGCTGGGAATTTCCAACTCAGAAGTTCGAATTATATCTTATGGGCGCCCACCCGTGGAAGAAGATGACTCTACAATTATGGCAAGCTTGGATGAATACCTGTCAGAACACGAGGATCTGAAAAACGCTATGCCGAACGCTGTAGTACTCTATTGGAGTAGTCGCGACCATTATGGTGAGCGCGCAGAAAAAGTACTTGAGCGACAACTTGCAATATTAAACTGTCTACGTGCAGGCGTTCTCGACGAGAGACTCTCGAACCTTATATTCTACTTTGACGCAGAAACAAATGGTCAAAGTTTCGACTCACTAGTAGCTGATTTTGAAAACAACATTAGCTCAAGGTGGACATTTCCGAAACCAACTTTAGTTATGGCCCGATTTGACCATTATGAATATGGTTATGGTGTACACGTTTGGAAGTCCGTGAATGGTTTCATAAAATTCGATAGTGGAGAATATTGGCCGCTCAATTTTATGCAGAAACTACGAGTTATTTGCAGAGGGTCTGGTGATGCGTTAGGTGAAGAACTTTTTAACGAATTGTTCGTAGAATATGGAATCCGAAAAGTTAATTTAACGACTTCTGCTCTACTTCCAAAAAACCAGACTGTGATAGCACATTATCAGTTTTGCGCTGGAAACCCAGATTGTGATTCTGCAACTCAGCAACCCAAAATTCTAAGATCATTAAGTAACGTTGAACAGACAACCACGAGCATGTTTTTAGACAAGACGGATGAGACATGCAACTGTACCTCTGTTCTGGATAAAGTCAGTGAGTTGGAATTAGAATTAAAAGAGCAGAAATTGCTTTCAGAAAATTTAACCTCTCAAATTCAACAACTTCTGAAACAACTACCTGAAGAGAAGAAATCCAATGAGCAAGTAAAAAGTGATGGGTGATACGAGCCATGATAATGATGATCAGTTTTTTGAAATTCAAGATTTGGAGGAGTTAGCTGAACTAAAAGCGTCCAAGGATGCAGACTCGGATTAAAAAATGAGTGATGAGATACATCAGTGGAGTTAGCCAAATAATTTGAATAGAAAAACTTGTATGTAATCGATTATTTCATATGATCCTAAAATTTGCAGATTTAATTTTACTAAAAAAATGCGCATTAGAAGAAAAATTTTTCATTATTTTCAATAAACTCACGATTGTATGTAATGCAAATTGTATTGAATTTTATTTTCAAAATTTTATTTCAATACAAAAAAAACTAAAAGCTTTAGAATTGGTTGGATCTTTAGTATTTCACGGAAAGCGCTTTCATTCGACTCATAAAAACGCAATTGATAGTGAAATCATTTCGGGGAAAGTGCCCGGTTTCTTATATACATTTGCAGATGAGTGGTTCCCTTCTGGGTATGGGTGGTTGTCAGGCAGGTGAAGAGCGCCGTGGTGGACAGCATCCTGCCACCTCAGGTGGTCTTTGAATGCCAAGGAACTAGCATACAAATGTTTAATGATATTTTTTGTATGAAAAATAAAACTGGTTTTTGTATACACCAAACAATCGCAGCGAAATTAGTTGGACGTTTTTCTGACCTGGAATCCAGCAATAATGTTGACCTAGAGGCGGCGGATCAAACCTAGCGAAGCCATGCCAATATACGCTTGGAATAATATGCACAAAATATTGGCGTCGTATAAAAAGTGTTGCAATGCTACTACAGGATGATGCGTAGGCAAATAATCGTCGGAAGTTCCTCTTTCATCCCGTTCTAGTTTCTATAAACATTTTCTAAATGCGTACACGTACCAAATTGCTACTGCGTGTTATTCAATACCTATAACAAGCTATCAAAAATATAAAGACTTTTTTATTCACGTACAAAGTTCTGTGCAAAAATCCCTTTCGAAGAAGCGCCTTACTAAATAAGCTTTTATGACCCTTAATTATTTCACCTGTATCAGCATGAGGTCACTCGGGGCAAAACATTTCTAGATCACCGGAGGAATGTAAAGAATATGCTCAAGTTTGGGAGCAAAATCATTCATTTGTGCAATTTGTACTGGTGGAAGGTAAAATCATCAATATGTCACGTAAAACAGCAATAGGGCCCAATGAGGAAAATCAACATTTTCTCAGTATTACAGCCCTAGTGTAGGCAATCCTAAAATTAATAAAATATATAAAATATATGTGAACATAGCCGTCGTTAATAGTAGAAACAAATTCAAATTTTTATTTACGTCGACTGGTTTAAAAATTTATTAATTTTTATTATTACCAAAATAATTTTGCAAACATATACCAAATATTTTTGCAACCTAATATTCACCATTGCTTTTTATAAAAATAATAATTGATATCATTTATGTTTGAGGTAACAAGTAACATGAATGAGAAAATATGATGCGTAATTGCGTTTGTTGGTACAAGATGAAGAAAACGGAATGTCATGAGAGACGACATAGTGATAAATCATAATACTGAGACGTTCGGAAAACTTATATTCTGTCGCATTAATTTTTGGAATGTGGCTTAAATAATATTTTGGAGTGAAAAAGCTTTTAATTATTAAACAAATTAACAGTTCAGCTGTGTTATCTAAATCTTGATCCCAAAAGCAGAGAAATTCTTTTAGCATTATCAAGAGTGATATTTTACAGGAGAGCGATAAAAGAAAAACTCCACAAGTAACAAGTTTAATTAATATTTATCGACATAAAAACAAGTACAAAAATGCGTATAATATTATTTCAAACGAAAAACAACATGCATGCAGGTTGCCAGAAAAGCGAAATCATTTTTTTGTCTCCATTTGATCATATCGGGGTTTTCAATGATAAGCGTTTGTGATATCCTTCGAGTTTACCGGAAAAGAAACTATGCCGCTCTCCCGGAATTTGTCTACATGAAGCGACATTCATTATAAATGATAGCATTTTATTTAAACGATAACTTTCTATTTTGTCTAGGTTTAGTTGAAATTTTGACGTAAATGCGACCATAAGAATGATTTAACGTGCTTCGTTCTATTTTGGGCTGAGCACACGGTCCGTTCGTGTAGAGAATGAATGCTCCATACTGGTTTACAGTGACAGGTATTTCCATCGCGAGACAAATAATACACATACGTATGAAATGGCAAATGAATTCTGCTGTTGTCCGCTTGTCCGCCGGTCCGTCTGTGAACATGATTTCTTCGAAATGGTAAAAAGATTTTAAAATCTAATTTCGCCAATAGATTATCCACATTTGAGCTGTGCTTAGATATATTTTGAAACTAAGTGATAAAATGTTTCCCCTGGGGTAGCTTGTCTACAAATAAAAGCTAAACATGATGTTGTTTTGTTTGATGATGATACACTTTTCGCATTATTGTTTTCTTCCAAACCGACAATTCTAGCTAATTTGTGGAAAATACGCATTTGCTACTTTCCTACATTTCGATTGTGCAGTTTATGGTTATTGAGGTCACAGGATTGTTATCAATTTTGTGAATATTTTGCTTATCCGAGATGTTTTCCAAGAAAAAGAAGTGCTACATATATTCACCATTTTAACCTTGTTGACATCATCATACTCCATTACGTAGTCAATTTCAAAGAAAAAATATATATCTTAATATTTTATCATTGAAATTACACGTTTCGTATCAAATTTCGCAACATTTTTTATCATCCTGGTGCTTTCTAAGTAAAATGAATTTGCCTGATCCTTGACAACTTTTCTTAACCATGTCGACATAAACCATGTGCTACATAAACCTGCATTATTTTTTAATCTGCTCGTGCTTGGAGACCATTATTCAAGCTGAACATTTATCAGTGTTATCTGTGAACCTTGGTCCTAAATTGAATTGAGTTTCATCTTGACATCCAATCTGATATTTTAAAACACAGAAAAACAACAACTTTTTCTCAACGGCAGTCTGGGATTTTAAGAAAAACAAGTGTAATTAATCCTTACCACTAATGTTTATTTATAATCATCATAACTATTAATAGAACAACCACAAGCTTGATAAATAAATTTTATCAAGCATCAATTCCCTAATATCGTGGTTATCATTCAGACATTTTTTGCGACGTTTGGTATTGCCCTCAGCAGGTTATCAACGATCTGTTTTTCCATTTAAAAAGCACAAATCATTTCACAGAATTTCTCAAAATGAATGATTGCTTTAATGCCATTCCTGTCAAATGTTAACATATCTGTATTATACTAAAGAAATCAATTTCTATTAATTTTAGAGTCAGTTGCAAACTAGATGCCAAAGTGAAGTGTTGAAATTACGTGTGGTGGAATATTAAAATTTATTTTTGACTTGGGAGAAATTTTGAATCCAAGTCTAAATTTCATACAATGGCCGTGTTGTCGTTTTATTTGTTTATCACTTTAGTTTGCTGTTCAGTTAGCCTGTGCTTTCTAATTTCTGTCCATGGTGGCGATTTTATCCCAGAAAGAGTTTGTGGAACACTTTATTCCCAAAATGATTTCCGAGGCGATTCCTTTACTATGAATGATTTTGACTTTAGTGCGGATACGGGAAGCGATTACCGTGCTACCATCTCCGGTTGGCTGAACACCCGTTCAGTTCGTGTCGAGAAGGAATGTTCCATGTACGTCTGTAGTGAAACGAATTTTCAGGGAACTTGTCACATGCTGAATGAAAACATCAGTCACCCAAGTCCATTCATATCACAAGTCAGATCGACAAACTGCACATGCGCTAGGGTACACTAATTTAACTTCAATTATATTGCATGTCTAGTTGTTTGCTGAAATTGAAATAATACCTTTAAAATTACTTTACTTTGTTGGTTTGTTTTATCGTCAATTATTGTGTCTATAGGAGTGCAATTGTCAAGATATCATTGGTCCAAAACATCAGTATGTGAGGATGTACTTAAAGGGTGATTGTCAACTTTGTGACACCGAATACCTGTCACCTTGGTTTTCTTTGCCAGATTTTGAAGTCTCACAAAGTATTCAGACTTTTCGGATACGCAGAGGATGTAACTTGACTCTGTACGGCGATAAAGATTACAAGGGTGACTCAAGCATGCACTCTGAAGAAATTATTGAGGTATTGTTATTATTCTTTATTTGATTGCCATTTTATACGCTGGAAACATTGTAAAATTTTATAGTATAGTTCATTATGTCACTTCCTCTAGAATAATTTCA
>JAHZMV010004195.1:0-10092 GCA_027743765.1 Coecobrya sp. COE2 | reverse complement strand
GGTCGGGCGGGCTAAATTTCGGCCGGGCATTCCACCGACCGGCCAATATTCCGGGCGGCCAAATATCCATGTGAGAAATCCCCGTCGGAAATCATGGGTAGGAAAATGGACCGTAACCCGCCTGCCTCTGCCTTCTGTTACTCTGCTGCTACTGCTGTTCTCTTTTTTGCGTGGAAAAATTACTACAAAACGGATTAAAAATTGAAGACAAGAGAGAAAAGTAGGAAAAGAAGAAGAAAGGCTTATTTAAAACCGTCTTATATTTTACGTGACATGATTCTCATGTTTGCTTTTTGCGATAATAAATCCAAGCCTTAATGTACAAAAAAGAGGAGTACATATTACATGTAACAGCAGTGGCAGCAATGCAATGGCAGTAGCATACAGCGTAAAAGCGGTAGACAAAAAAATGCGATTAGGTATGTCGGCATTTTATTCTTGGCTGGCGTCTGTTGTGTACTCTACTGAAAAAAGGATTGAGATTGAGTATGTTAGTGGCGGTGATGATGATGATGGCGTTGCTGTTGGTGTGCGTGTTTTACAGCGAAGGTGGAGGAGTAGGAGGACAGCCCATATTGCATTGGTATTGGTCCAGAAAGAGTGAAGAGGGAAAATAACATTTTTTTCTGTTGAGAGGAGAGGGGTTCACTCCCTCCATTATTTTACCTTGTTTAAAAAATGTTTCATTACATTTAGCATTTTAAAATATAAATGTTAATTTAAAAATGCTGCTAATTAAGGTTGAAGGGGCTGCAAGAACAGAAAGGCTCTATATAGCTAGCTGGCAAAAAAAGAAGGCTGTTGTAGAATTGTTTCGTTTGATGATAGTAGTCGTAGTCCGCAGTAGAGTAGTGAAGGGCGAAGGAAATTGCCTACTTCTATTGTGTTTGCAGGTTGTGTGATGTTTTTGATGTGTGTAATTTTCAATGCAAGAACATGCAATTCAATATGGACGAAGAAGGTTGCAAAAATTCTAGAGAGGAGAACAGAGAGAGAGATAATGAGTGAACGCCAAGCTTCATTATAAAAACATCAATGCTACATGCATGTTTATGTAAAACAGCTTTATAGAATGGCGTCAACTGTTACTTTTTTCAACATGCATGGCTAGTGACGCCAACAACAACAATAACGCCAAACCACCAAAGAAAAAATAGCATCATGAACGCTTTTTATTTATTATAAAAACATAAAATAGTAGTGCATATTATATCCCTTCTGGTAGCCATATAAGCCATACCAGTATTAGCATCACAACAATGCAATGTTGTAGAACACAGAGTTGCGATGTAAGATAGTAGATTGTTGAGTTGTGTTATTGTTGCAGCAATAACAAAAACAGAAAAGCAGAACATAGCCATTTGCTAGATTACATTGCATTGTTAACGTTGATACTGCGCTGTTGCTATAGCACAAGTGTAAGTGCCATGCATCAGGCTATCATGCATGCAAGCTTGTTTTCATTGTTGTTATGTTGGAGTCTCCTTCTTCGAGAAGAAGGATTAGATTTTTGGATTGTTGTTATTGTTGACTAAGAAAAAATTGTGATAGCAGTAACAGCAGCACAGCAACAAAAAGTCGTTTGTTATTATGCGTCGAGTCGAGGCCATATGTGATCCGAAGCAGCAAACTGGCCTAGCAACAAGAAAGGCGTTTAAAAATAATGGGGATGCCTTACCACTTCTGCTGCTGCTCATTGTTGCTGGTTTTGCTGTATAATGTGGTTATAGANAACAGCAGCACAGCAACAAAAAGTCGTTTGTTATTATGCGTCGAGTCGAGGCCATATGTGATCCGAAGCAGCAAACTGGCCTAGCAACAAGAAAGGCGTTTAAAAATAATGGGGATGCCTTACCACTTCTGCTGCTGCTCATTGTTGCTGGTTTTGCTGTATAATGTGGTTATAGAGATGATGGTGATGGAGGTTGGGTTTCGTCGTTTCGTCAACCAAATCTACTTGCATTAGCATTGTTGCTTATACTCCACTGGGTACATTGTTATCATTGCGTTTTCTGCTCTTGCATTCTGATTGCATTCCCTATAAATTTTTACATTTTCAAGCAGATTATTCTGGTTTTGGCCGGTTTTCAAAATATGGGACCCTTCATCATGATTGTCGTTTTAGTTACTTGATATGCACTTAATTTGCAGGCCTACGTACATAGGTATCATTATATGCACTTTTCTTATTAATGTTCATACCCCTCCTTGTCTTCGTCATTGTCGACATGATCGTGATGCTGCTGTGATGATGATGACGATGATTACGAATAAGGCAAGCTTTCTTCTCTCTCATTAAACTATTGACTTGATGATAAACAAATTTAAATTGGTAAACGCTTGATTATTTTGTAGAAGAGAGAGAGCCCAATGTGAACCACTCCATCTTTATCATACCCTATTGCAAATTTATTTAAATGAATCCATCATCGTCATCATCATCATCAATCCTTATCGGTTTTCTGCTCAAAACCAATTTGCTTCGGTTGCTGTATGCCGTACTTGGCAATTTTGCAATTTAATGCAATTCGTAATGTTACATCGAACGTATATAAAGGAGAGCCCATAATGAAAACCATGTATAAAACGTAACGTTTTTTCTGTTCTCCCTCTCGCTCGAAAAGGGATCCGTTAAAAACCCAAAAACTGAAAGATAATCCTTCTCTCAACAGCAAAGAGAGGAAAGCTAAGACGTAGAAGCAGAATAATATGCGGAAAAGGTACTTTTGAATGAGCCTTTTAGCCAAAAAAAAGAATAACAACAACAGTTTGAACTTTTGTGGTCAGAAAAGCACGGCACGGAAACATATACTGCGCAGTAGTGTCCCTTGAGGAGAAAGGGCCCTCATTCCACGAAATTTCACACCACAGCACAGCTAAAGCATCAGCTCATGGTTTTCAGCTTAAAGTCCGTGTGAACGTTTTTAGGATTATAATGATGATCACGACGATTTTCTGTTGCTGCTGCAAAACTTTCTTGGAAGAAAATACTAATAATACCTATAATGCAGAGGTATAATATAATACACAAAAGTAAAACGGAAGTTTGAAGATAGGTGAGATATTATGATGATACACGACCACCACCAGTTTACTCAACCAGATATTTTGGCCTGGCCTCTTCTTCTTCTCTCGTTAGTAGCATTCTATAATATTCATGTCATTTAAGCTATCAGCAAGGGGATAATAAATGTCAGTGGCTGTCGTGTCGTGTCATCTTCATACTCTTTCATGTTCATCCAGTATTAATAATAATATGCTATATATAATATTATAAAATATTCAGCTTTATATCCACTACCCATTTTCTTGTCTTTTCTATCCACCAAAATAAGCCGGTTCACTCACGACGACAACCTGAGTGAGTCAATAAGAAAACGTTTACCTTTTCCAAATATTTATCCCTGTTTTGAAACGTTCTCGCTGTGAGTTGAGGTTTTTCTTCGTCATCCACATCGGCTACACTACCATAATATTCTATTATGTATGCATAATCAATAATATTTACATAGATCCACCTTTTGCAAAAGGGTCCTCACATCACCACCTGCACATTAGAAACCGTCTTAAAATTTCAACAATGCTTACGCCAAAAATATACACATTTTCCATGCAAAGCGGTGAAAAATGTATATGGTTTCGTTCGTCGTTGGTCATCGGGCTTGCAGGAGTAAGAGTAACAACGCAGTGAAATGCCCTTACCTTACCCTACACCTCCGTGACACAAGACACACAAGTGACAAACAAAGCGAAAAGTGATAGAGAGAAACAAGCAGAAAAAAATCTATCTATCGGAAAACCGAAGATAGATAAATACGCTATTTTAGTAAACAGTACTCATGTAGCACTTAACATTACACAAAATTCTCATTCCTTTTTCTCCTCTTCTCGCATTAGTTCAGTACGCACGCATACCCACATTTTATTTGCCTTTTACAAAAAAAGTGTTTTTCAACTCGCCCTGCCTGCTCAGTGCTCACATCACATACGTGTATCATGCAAAGTACACAGAAAAATTGGTACCCTCTTCTCCGCTCAACAAACTGAACATTTATATCATCATCATTATCATGATTACAGGCCCTCTTCTTCTGTTTTGTTCTGATGAGGATGGTGGTGGTGGTAGTGGTACTGATGGTGTTGTAGCAAGCACTTCAACTTGAGCAAAAAGCTAGCAGCAAACAAAACGACAGAACCACCACCACTACTACCATTACAATTTTACCATACCACTGGTTTCTTTGTTTGTTGTTGAGGTTCTCTTCACTTCTCTTCCACCTCTCTTTTTCTGCTTGCTGTGCGAGCTTCCTGATGATGACGATGAGGATGGCGAAGAACTTTATATTATATGGCCGTAGAGAGTGAGGCATGTACAAGGAATAGTACCTTATTATTGCCTCACTCAACAACACAACACAAAGGCATGAAAATGTGAAGTAACAACAACATCAGCCAACAAAAGTCTGTATGCAATGCACATACACATTCAGAGACACAGACACAGTCAAAGAATATATAAAAGTGTACATGTGCCTATGATGCATTATTATGCCTTATGTTGTTGGTAAGATCTATACCCTGTATAACTACCTATAAAGTCATATCATATAGAATTTTTTTAGGCTTCCTTTCCTCACCCATCCGCTCAGCGAACATGGTTGCGCTCCACCACCACCACCAAATGAAACCAGCTTGAATGTAACTTTATTCTTCTCACATAAAAAAGGACTCGGTCCATTTTTCTCGTTTCGTGTGTGTACGCGACTACTATAACTGGCTATATGTATAGAGGGAGAATGATGATGATGAAGGGACTATGAATACCTAAAATATCCTTTCTATTTTGTCATCATGAATATTATACACTGTGTATAGAAAAGCTGGCTATATAAAGGTATATATCGCTTTTGTGAAAAGGATAAAAGGTCCATGACATCCGCAGGGTACAAGTTGTTGGGATATGAAGAAGGGTCCTTATTCTCTTCGAAACCATTTTTTATTCTTCTGAGAAGCGGAGTAGGCGAGATGGAGAGAGAGGAAAAATAATCATATAAAAAGCTCTCTCAATATGTCTATACATATCTCTGGGCACTTCACTCGCTCCTCATGTTTTTCTTTTGCTGTTTTTTGTTCTTCATCAAGTAAGAAGAAAGAACCTTCCATCGCCATCCTCGTTTGAAACTCCAACATCTGCCACATTTTTTTAGCTTGGCATAATTATTCCCTGGTAGAAGAGATGAAGTCATGCATGCATCATAATATTATGAGCAAGTCCACATGTTTTTGTGAGGACTGTGTGAGTACATTAGGCACAGCAAAACATTCCAATGTTGCTATGTCTCTTACTGGAGTGGTGGTGGAGGATGATGGTTGTTGGGAAGACGGAGAAGTAATAAAAGTGCGTCTTCCTCTTCTCTCTCTCTCAATTTCCATGCCATTCCATGTGCATCTGTCTGTGTAGTTGGCTCTCTGGCTGGCTTTATTGGTTGCGCCGAGCATTCCCTTCCTTTGTTACGTTTCCTTACTTCTCTCTCGTCTTCTTGTTTCATCGTCATCTCCTGCTGCTGCACACACAAAAAATGTTACTTCTTCTTGGTCGTCCTATGTGCGTAGTATGTGTTTTTTTGAGTGGGCTTCACAACCTTTTTTCTGGAGTTTTGTGTTGATGATGATGCTAGTCTGGTGATCATGATCATGAGGGTACAACGGTGGTGGTGGTGTGGCGGAGTAGAGATTGGATGTTGAGATTTTTGTTTCCATCTGTGTGTGTGAATGTTGTTCTTGCATGAGCTGGTAGATGAGTTTCTAGAGACGACGGTGGTCATGATGATGATGAGGAGGAAGAAGAGGAGACGACGACGACGAAGAACAAAGACAAAAAAGAAAGAACTTGACTGGATTTCGTGGATGATGATGTGAGTGGAATAGTAGAGAGGAAGCGTACTGGCAGGGGTATATGCATGGCTCAGTTTTTAGCATAGCAACACCATCCATCTTTCCAACCACCACCATCATACTACTACCGACCAACCATTCGATTCTAAATCTTGTTCACCACCAGCCAAGTCATAATATAATAATAATCATTGCATGCTTTCGTAGCTATTTAGGACTACATACTTAAAAAATTGGCCCTGGTGAAGTTCTTGTTGATGATCATGATGATGAGGATGTGGATAGCACGGTAAATGCCAGTGGATTTTGGCTGTTTAAAGAGTTTCTTTGTTCCTTCTCCCTGAAAAGGTCCCAGTTATTACAACAGAAGCTGTTCCAGTCAAAATAAAAATCTGGTTGAAAATACAGTGGAAAAATACACCAGGCTTTTCTTTCACACCGAGGATGTATTTACGTATGAGAGCAGATGTCTTCTTTGTCTACACAATCCACTCCGACCATACACACATGCTCGCACATAAAAATGTGAAATGGGAGATGAAGGGAAGGAAAGGTGTTTTTTCAAGAGATCAGCTTGCCAAGCCAAAGTTAAAACGGGGTAGCAACAACAATAACAAAGAAACAGGGGGATTGAGAAAAAATGTTACCTGATTTAATGTTTACCTTTTTCGAAGGGGTCACTGGTTTGGTTTGTTGCACCAACTGGAGATTTAAGGGCTTTTTGCCGTTGTAAGCTGGTACATAGGAATCCAACATAAAATTATCGTATGATCTCGCTAACATCTGCCCGATTGTGAATATTTTTAAGACAAGCTTTTTCGTTTTGTTACTCCAGTAGCAGTGGTGGCGCAATAAGATCACAATCTAAAAATACACCTTTGCTCTCTTTTTTGCTCACTGGAGGCACTCATGATGAATAGGCTTTTCCCGTCTTCAGCTTTCAATTTGCGTATTCCAATCTGATCTGCTGCGTGCGTTCTCTGCGGTAGGAGAACAAGCAACAGCAACATACCTCGTTTAAAATTTATGACAAGCGAACATACAAAAGTACAAGAGCATATAATATTTATGACTAATATTATCTTGCATGCATATTTAAAACACGAAATTGCGCTTTCTCTATTTATCCTCGCTCTCTGCAATCCATTTCCAGTTGAAACCGAAAATTTGACTTCTGTGGTCACGGCCACATGTCAAACCATACTTTTCGGAGCAACTACTGCGTATTTATATTATGCATGTCATTTCTCCATTTAAAAGAGTTTTTTTTATTTGCGCTTGAGCCTGGAATTATTCCCAGACAATCGAATAATAACAATGCGTTTTTCTCATTTTGCAAAATAGCTGTACCATGCATTATTGATTGGCACGTGTGTAGCCACTAAACACGAATGAAAGATTTTTTCTGGAAAGCGGAAAACATTGTAATGTTAAACTAATTATATGAAAAAATATGGACAAAATGTGCACTGCCTTGATTCTGATGTTTCTCAACTCTAAACACGTACATCTAAAGGAAAACGTGTACCTCTCTGCTGACTGATTACGATTTATTTTTGCTCTATGAAAATTGAAAATGAGGAGTTTGCGTTGGTGTTGCTAAATTGCTATAGAGGATGATTGTGCTGATGATGAATTATGTTACACTTGATCATCCTCCTATGTGCATATCTAGTATTATAATTATCCTTAATGTTCATCATGTTATCATGATGATCCTCTCTACGATGATATACAATGTTGTAGAACCATTTTAGTCAACGACCTTCCATTGAACAGTTAAATATCAATGCCTCCTTCTTTGAACTGTGCACGTACGTACACAACACATAGTCGCTCGTTCGTTGCTACTTGTACTATAATAACTTATTATAACTATTAATTTTGTTACGTTACTTTTTGTAGTGCAATACGCAATATTATTAATAGGGAGGACAAGTTAAAGCTCTGCTACTATAATGTTGAATCTTCTCTCTTGTATAATTCATCGCACGAAATAGTGCAGCAGGGGAATAAATGGAGGTTGATGTCATTGGAAAAAATTTTGCTTCATTTCATTACTCACACAACTTGCATTTTAGTTTACTTGCCCAAAAAAACACAACGAGCGAGAGAGAATCAATGATATTTGTTGGCATTGGCTGGTTGTATAATTTGGCGAGGTTTATAAAAAAAACTCGTATGCATATATATACGCGTAATTTTTGATTCGTGAAGGAAGCCGAAGAAGTTTCCACACGACACATTAAAATGTATTTTTCCTTTCAATAAAACACAGCAATGGAGTGTGCAGAACGTTTCCAAAAGCCATGAATAAGCCATAGCCACACAACCAAAAAGTCATCAGCATCAAGAAAGAGAGAAACAGGCAATCCTCACATTACAATCGTCACTCTAGAGCCAAAATGTAAAATATGTAGAGAGGGACGCAGACTGACTATGAGAGTGCGTTTTTAGTTAAGTTTCTTGGTTATATACATACTTGTTCGGTGACAAATAAATGGTTTTGGTATGGTTTATATTGACGTAAAATCCTTGTTGTCAGCCAAAAAAGCCAAGTTCAACCGAAAGTAATGTTTTCATTTTCCCTTCTTCTGTCTTCATCTCAATGCAAAAATTTTCAAGTGGGAGAGCGAAACAAACAAAAAGTGTACAAGAGCCACCACCACTGAAACACACAGAGAGAAACAGTTGTAATATCTTAACGCATTTTTATCTCTGTATGAAATGTGTGTAAAGGATCAAATTATGTGTGTACTGTTGTACTTATGTCTTGTCCTTTACCAGTTTTATTTTCAGTTTTTTTGGCCTTTTTACATCATGTTATAGTTTTGTTTTATGTTAGGGCATAATGATGACATGGTCGTTGCCGTAGATTACTCTATGCCGTGCTTATTCTGGGCTTATAATAATAATAGTCTTGTATCGTCATCCTATATGCACGTTGTCAAAAAACGCACGCAATTTATGTACTTTACTTACTTATTTTCACTCTGTTTTTTCTTCGTCTGACAAGGTAAGGGACATTACAGTTCATGGTCACCTAGTACAAACATAAAATATAATATGAAAATATGGCCGTATAGCTACTATCTTACAAGTTTGACTTGGTTTTTATCGATTAGTACTTTACGACAAAGCGAAACAGGACGACATTTACGTATGTTCATCCATATTAATCCGATGGCAATGACGATGGTGACGGCATGTGTTATCGGCTCTCTCCCGATCTCGATTTCTGTTCTGAGTGAGCTGAACTTTTATGTACATTATTTCGTAACAGCAGTAGCGATTCTTATCAATCAGCAAGCAACACCAAGCATTCTCTGGTGAGGACAAGGCTTTTAGTTGTTCTAAACATGGCGATTGCGACATAGCAGGAAAAAACCAAGTAGAGAAGGTTGTCTCGTGGGGAAAATTGGATAGTCACACCGGAACCTAGTGCTCGTTTTTTAAAAGCATGTTATTGTCTTTTGTAAGGACATACGGACACTTAGCTCGAGTTTATCTGGTCCGGTGAGAGGGAAAAATGCGTGTGAAATTCCATGCGCCAGAAACGAGAAAAGCTGGCTTTGATGTTAGAGAGAAAAAAACGAAATGAAAAGGAAAATTCATTTTATTCCATTCCAGAATTTCTGGTTTTATCGGGTACGTGAATCGACCACAATGCAGCAATCATGATAATAATAATAACAGCAATAGGATTCCCAGCGGTGGGCTTTTTCGCTTACTGCTGCTGATATACTAGTGCAGTACGTCGGTGGTGATGATGTTGAAATACTCCATGATAGTTTGTGTTAAGATGGATGGATGGATAGATTGGTTGGGCTGATAAAATCCAATACGCACAATTACAGAGAAACACATTAAAATTGCATTTTTGTGAGAAGAAACAGCGCAGCAGCATGATTCCCATTAAAATTCCAGAGTTGTTGTTTATTATGGTACTGCTGCGGTTTAGATATTTTATGGTCGATTTGTGGAAAATTGGATACGTAGTTTGGGAAATATATACATACTTCTCGTTATGGTTTTCTTGAAAGTGTGTTCAGCGAAAAAAACCAACTTAATATGTAATAATTTTTATTGCATTTGGCATCTGTAGTATATTTTGATGATGACGAATGTGTGGGAATTTGACCGTGTGTGCTGATTATTAAGAGAGAGAAAAACCAGTGGAATAGTTATATAAAAAAG
>JAHZMV010004193.1:0-29342 GCA_027743765.1 Coecobrya sp. COE2 | reverse complement strand
GAAATAAAAGTATGCGAAGAAGCAAGCAAAAGTCTTTCCTTAAGACTTGAGACACAGATTGATTTTGTGAAATTCAACCTACCATGTATTCACAGTAAGCATGCTATGAGGATTATGCACAAGTGTACTAGGCATATACTTTTCGGCGGTGTATATAGTAGTACGATTTATAACTTAAATGTATAAACTATACTTTATATAATTCACTCTCTGCAGCTGATTAAAAACTTGTTAATCGCGTTAGCTTTAACGAACAATTTCTGCTACAATAATTCATTTAAAGTGAAAATCTCATTCTGCATGTATTTTATTCGTTGTTCTAAAACTTTGTAAAAATTGTCTGTACAGGAACATCACTTTGAGATTAGCAGCCGTGCCGTAGCATTCATTGACTTGGGGAGAGCTATACAAGGAAATGAAACTCTTCAGGTTTATTCCTCACCTTTAATGAAGGAGGTGGTGAAAAAGGCCACAGGCCGTGGTGGGAAACATTCGAAAACTGCTTTTTCAGCACCTTCAACATCTTCATCGTCAAGTTCCTCCACATCAGGAAAAAGTTCTGCCTTTCCAAATGTCCAATTTATGTCAGGAGTTCGTGATGGGCCCTCCTCAGCGTTTATAAACCTTGGGATCCCATTTATCCATCTTTGCTTTTCAAACTCTCCAAAGGTAAACTGATGTATTATACAAGTATTATACATGTACACCCTTTCTTTTTGAAGAAGAAAGGAAGAAAATTGCTTAGCGTCTTTTAGAGTTTTGTTATCCACGTTACGTTAAATTATAGTGCATACTTTATATCCTCTCGTACGACATAACTAAACCAAAACCTATAAAAGAAAGTCAGACACATCAAACGGTTGTTTTCTCTTTGTGAGCAACTATTTTTGGAAGGTGTCCCTACAAACTTTCATTGAATGTAAAAGGTAACACCAAAAGCTCATTTGACAAAACCTATTGGCCGTCTATATACTAGTCCCCGGTGAATGAAGGCTACGTGTCCAGAAAATGTGCACAGAATAAGATATCGAATTTCATGCGATATTAAAAATCTGGAATTAACCAACTCGTGTTTCTAAGTATAAAGCTTGTAATTATTTCATCCTTGGCTTGAATACCACCACCCACAATCATATATTAATATTTTCGGGACTTACGGTCGTTAGTTTTCAGACAAATCACGATAAATCGCTACATTTCCGTGTTTAAAAGCGGACATTGGTTTCTTTATCAAAACTGGATGACGTTTGGCCAAACAAACTATTGTACAAAGCTTTTCTCATGAAAAACAATCTTGACAGAATACCCGTGTGTATCAACTTCTTAGGTGCTCCCTCCGAAAAAAGTTGTTCCTTGCGTTCCTTATCATTGAATAAAGCTACTAAAACCAGGATGTACTTTTCATAAGTTGTATGTAGCACTGATGTAACGAGCGTACTTTCTACATATCAACGGTAAACCATTCTGACGACATTTGTACTGTTTCTATCCAGTCTTGTTTGCTGCTTTTATTGCAAACGGAGAAAAGGCTTATTTCACAGTGGATCATCAATTTCATTGGTACATACCTACTCCATCGCAGACATTTTATTTATTTGTCTATGTCTAAAAGTAAACGTTATTATTAGGGGGAAAATTTGCTGACTACTGTTCAAACTGTCTGAATCAAACTTTGAATCCATTTCCATTCTTTTGTGTTTTTGTTCTTTTTATCCAGTCATGAAAGCGTGGAGGACTAATGGATTTTAATGTTTTCGTTTCGTTGAGGGATACGTAGGTATTTCATTCTTATATGGACTCTTATGTATCATCTTCAATATTGATTCTGAATATTTTGAGGAAAACGATTCTTCTTTATGTCGCCCTTTCCCAAACGTCTTTCTCGCATTCACAAACACATACAAAATCACCTATTTTCCTCTTCTCGGCATCATAGCAGGAGCTGTGTGTTCGTGTTTGCGTATAGCCAGAGTTCATACCGAAATATACAAGGCTTCGTAACAAGATTCTAAAAACCTTTGAAGTTTTCTCTCTGCCTTAGTACATTTGTATGTAGTTTTTTTGTTTTTTTTGTTCGAATTGTTTCTGCTGCCACATATTTTCTCTTTGTTGCGGAAAAAAGGAGGTACAAACAAGTTTTCCTCGTAAGATTTGGATATATGAAGTTGGTGAAATTTATAGGTAATAATAAAACGTATGGGTATGATATAGGCAGATAAAATGTGCGCATTCGCGAATCCCATGATGTACAAAATTTGTCAACAACTGCCCCGTTTCCTCTCTTGACGTTGCCTGTCTCGATCAAGATGAAAAGGAAGCCATAGCAAGGCAGCGTAGAGAATACTAAATACACTACATACACAATTTCTTGTGAAAACAGGCATGTCGTACATTCAATGCTGCACCATTGCGAGTGGTGAAATTGGAAAGTTAGTCAGACGACTAACGGAAACCGACTATAGAAGTCAGTCATCTTATAATAATATGTAGAGTTTACGAAGCGGAAACAAACAACGGTTCATAGCATAACATGAGAATAAGCATGTACACATTTTATGATGGAAATTCCCAGCTTCTCCTTTTAATTCTCCCTGAGTGTTTTTGAAATGAATGGAGTTAAGTGTAGTAATTGGGCATCAAAAAACTGAACACTACAATAATAATATTCCTCATAAATTAGCACAATTAAGTGGGTTTCCAGAAATCTCGAGATCTCTCTCCCATCTCTTTCTGGGTGTATAGTGTACATAAAGGAATAATAATAATCATTCCAGGCTAGAGACTAAAAGAAAAAGTTTTGCTTTCTTTTCTCTGTTCTACTCTTTATGAGCATAATAAGCTTGAATGATGAATACGTTCCTTCACTTTCCCAATTGTACTGTTACTGTCGAGAAAGAAGTGAAGAAGCAGGAAAGAGAAAGGGTCACAAGGTTTTGGTATTAAATGAGACGATCATGTGGTGATAAAAATGTGTGGTCTTATAACATGCTGGGTTATACTTGTAAGTCTTGCTGACTCACAAGGAAATTCATATAATGTATAAATATTTCTTGGCTCGTTTCAGTCTGATTTATGCAAGTCATTCACATCCAGAATCTTTCTTGCCCCTCTCTTTTAATGGCTTTATCACATTCACAAAGTGTAAAACTTTTTCCATACAACTTTCAAAAGAATGAATAATATACATACCTAGACAGTTGAGTTGTACGGCATCCTATAATCCATAACCCTTTCGAATGAAATGGAATCGTTTTGAATAAATGAACAAATAGGGATAGGTACATAACAACATTCTTTTACAGTCGATGCATGTACATATACCTATTTGTATTCACTTTGAATACCCGATTTTATGTGCCAGTTTACTTGAATGTTTCTTTTGTCTCTAGCGTTCCTTCCAATTGCTAAACATTTTGGTTTTTTATTCATGGCTCAACTCATCTAGTGTAGTTAAATCTACAATTTGTGTTAAGGTACACACAGATGAAAAAATCTTTTCTTCTTGAGCATTATTTTGTGACTGTTTCTATTTCACAGGGATATGACTACCCACTCTTCCAAACAGCGTATGATACATATGACAATTTTGAAAGGATGGTTGGTTTCAAGGGTGCTGAATCCTTAGGTAATTTTCAATGATTATTTTTCATTACATGACAGAACTATGTATGTATAGTGTAATATTATAAAGGAACCTATAACGTTCATATATTAGTACATAAATTAATAGCTTAAACTAATATTTGACTTTCTCTGAACTCATAGCTTATCTTTATAATTCAGTTCATCTTGAGTTAGTAGCTTAATCTTGTACAAGAAATTATGCCTTTGTAAATCTTATTTTCTTCTTTTAAGGACTTGATATTTTATCTGGCATGCATTTTGCAATAAAATATAATATGCACACAAAAAATGTATTTGTGGTTATCCTAGTACGTAGGATGACGAAACATTTTATTTCTGATCATTTGAACACTCAAAGTTGGCAGAAATCAAATGAAAAGTCATAAATAAAAGTGTTTTATAATGTGCTCAGTATTGAATATTTCATCAGCTCTATTATGTGCCTTCTAGTATTTATAAACATCTAATTCCCTATAATATAGTATGCATGGACCTTTCTTTACACAAGTTGAACATGTTTCACGGATACCATGTTTTTGTCGTTCTCTGTTTCGTAGCTCGGGTGGTAGCACAAATTACTTTTCTCCTCTCCGACTCCTCCGCTCTTCCCATTACACTACAAGATTACATAAAGGAACTACGGAAAGAATTTGATCATTTCATGGCAGAGTACCAAGAAGACTTCCACAAGGCAAATTTATCCCTGGGTAAATTCCAAAATTTCATTTTATATGATTATATTTATGAACTTATGATTATATTTTTTCAAGAATTTAATAGTTTGTATAGAAGAAACCTTATATAGTACTTCTTAAATATTTTAAACATCGTTTGCATGAATTTTTTTGTAAACATATTTTCTTGGACGAATATTGAACTCAAGTAATAGAATGTCTACAAAGTAAACATTTTACATTCCGCTTTTTTTCGTTTGATCCGCTTCCAGCTTATTTGCAAGCTGCTATGATGCGGCTGGAGGTGATTGCAAACAGTTTCAAAGCCGAAATTCACAACCATTCCAAAAATGGTAACGATATGCTAGACACATCGACAGGACCGCATCACAAATTGAGGTACGAGCATTTGAGTAATATGTATACTACATACATCATTTATGGAAATGAAATGACATAAATAAATAAGTTGCTGCCAAAAAGGAAGATATTTTATTTCTAAAGGAAATTGTAAATCTTCTACAAATGGGTGTAATAGGCTCTTAAGTGGTTTGTATAAAACATGAAATAATTTTTTTACATAAAGGAGAGAAATGTACCACAGAATTTTAAACGACAAGATGATGATGTTCGAGAAAGCCATGATAGCACGCAACCCTGTAACGGACGGCTACAAACACCAAATTATCGGTTACGCTAGTTGGATCTCTAGTGCGAACGCAAAGAAGTCACCTTTCAATTCCTCCCTGCGGGCTCGAAGGGAGTCTCAGCATTCATCTCGTACAGCAGGATCTACGACGACAACAACAGCCAGCAATGGAAAATTATTGAGCCTCTCTTCGTCGTCATCCTTAGCCCAGCAGCAAAATTTGTCTGGTTCCTCTTCACACAAAAACACTCCAGTCGGAATTGGAAACAGTAGCAGTAGCAATGTGAAAAGCATTAGCACCAGTTCTGCTACAACTTCAGGGAAAGGATTCCCCTTACCGACGAGCTCGCTACTTTCATCAACTGCTGGAGATATTCCACGTGTCTTTCCTGGGCTAAGAGTTATTTTCGACTGTGGAAGAAACTGTGAAAAAGGTTTGAATCAGGGAGATGATTGCTCAGATTTCTACTCAACCTTTTTCTTCCTCGGAGGCAGTAGCATTGATAGTAATAATAACAGTAACAACTACTTTAACAGCAGCAGAAGCAGCAGTGTTGTTAGCAATAGTTGTTCGAGCTGGAAAGAGATTGCCGGTCAAAAGGTCACGTTATTTGTCCGGAGCCTCGATGCTTGCTCTGCGATAATCCAATCGCCCCTCGTTCCCCCGAATTAATTTTTAAGATAATTATAATCTCATTCAAAGGAATATTATATGATATGTGACGCAAACGTATAAATTTATGATATAGATAAAAAATATATGTAATGCTATATGTTACGCTGATTCTATTATTGTAACCGATACTCGTTCGAAAGTAACGTGTACTGTGCTAGGAAGAAAGGGAGAACCGTTATTACTACGTATTATACTAAAACTACCTTTACAACTACATTAATGAAAAGAGAATTGTAGGCATTGCACCATGATATTCCACTAGCGTTAAGAACACAATACAATGTTTGCACTGGAAACCAATTTAATATGACATTTTTGTGTAAATTAAAATATTAAAAAGTAACAGGATGGATGATGTTGCAATGTTATTTCAAAACTAAATGACGGGTGAGTATGCATGTTGGCTATAATGCCTATGTATGTATGGGTGGTAATTGAATGAAATTGAATTTGAATGAAATGCATGCAACTTTGTGGAAATGAACATAAAAATTTCAAGTATACAGTATAAATCCATGTTTTTAACCAAAATGCGAATCAACATTTTTTAGAGAAAAACGTAAACAATTATTTCCAAAAATATATTACTGTCTGTGTCTTGAAATATTATTATATATGGTATTAGTACAAGCGCAAGCAAGTGGAAATAAAATGAAATTACCTTTTCAATAAAATATGTACCTACAAAGTACGCACATACACAGTGAGTCTTAATTTATTTCTCACTTCCCATAAAAGTAAGTGAATTTATTCAACAGCAGATACTAATAATAACTAATATCATTATAAGACATCCTCTGCCCGCATTCTAAAAAATTTACGGGACCCGCATGATATTGCTTGTTCATATAAACAGGTTAATATAAATGTTGCGATATCCGCTCCACTATAATCAATAAATAAGATTAACAATGACAATAGCCTGTGTTGCAAACTACTCCCAATTTCCTCCTTCCGTCGATTAAATTCCGTCAAAGGAATAGGAAATATAAGGAGTTTCGAAGATTTTCCCTATGTTACCCAATGTTTTTGCCTTCGAGCTTGGTGATAAAGCAGAATTTATACACGAGGCTCGGTTTTGTATTAAACAATTCATTACTTTGCTCAATAGTCGTAGCAAGCAACAATAACAAACAACATCCATTAAATCCAGGACCTTTCAAGAGCACTTCCTTTCTCATCAGCACGAATTTCTTTCTTTTGCTGGTCAATTCTCATAATATCCCGTTTCAGCAGCAGTCTAGTGGAGTGGTGATGGTGGTAGTACAGAACAGATTTGTACTTTGTGATTGTGTCCATGTCCCCCACGAGCCACTAATGTTACGACTATCATGAGAATAATCTGTCCCATTAAGAATTATACGGTGATTCTACACTGGCAGATAACAAATGCACTTTTTCCAGCACAAGAACAGCATTTATAACACTCTTCCAGTAGCTAGTCTTCCTGATTGTATTTAATATCGTATTGTATACATGGTTCGTTTACTATGTGCGTTATATACAAAAGCGTAAGGAGAAAATAAAGAAAATATTAAGGAACAACGCAAAAAAGGAACCTTGCCACCCTACATTTTCTTTCTTTCGTCTTTCTTTCAAACGAGGGGACAAGTTTCATGTGTTATTAGCAGCAATGAATTTGTGAAACATCTTTTGAAAGAGAGAAGAAGAGAGAGAGAGAGAGAATAAATAGTAACAAAACAATACAAAATGTGAGAGGCAAATCTCTCGTTTTTATAGCCAAAAAGAGAGAAAGTATGAACACATCTCATTCTTTTTCTATTCCATCATGATAATGCTACACTACATTAAACCCCCACCATTGTAATAGGAACGGACACTTAGGGGAGAAATCTCTTTTTGTAAAACTGAAGAAAAAAAGTTTGGAATGTAGCCAACAGTCCTTTGGGACAGCTCAGCTCAAAAAGAAGAGAGAAAAACTTCTCAGTTCGATAGACAAGCAGATAGATTGGGCTGCATTCGGTGTTTTTTCTGGAGAATATAGATAGATAATAGGAGAAAGTAAATGCTGAATAAGTTGAGCTTGAGTTGGTGGGTCGGCCGGGTACAAGGGAGACAGAAGAGAATCCTATCCTGTGGAGAAACCTGGTATTTTCACCAAGTATGAATGAGTGTTGTAAACACATATGAACAAATTGTACATGCATTGAATATAACATCAGCTGCATAATATGTGAACTTAGCTAATGTAATATTATGCATCTCTGCCAACTTACTCGACATTTCCAAGAGTTGTTTGAACTGGAGTCTGGTGTAGAGTGCGAAATTTTTTACTTTTACTGCTTCCCGGTCTGCCTTCTGCACACTGCAGAACAGTTTAGTTTATAGTACACTGACTTGACTGGCTAGTTTATTCAAGCACAGCTTTCAGTTTTCTTGAGTGAGTTACAAATGGTTGCGGATATGAATAGACACATTGCTCATGCGATAACCATGTAAGTAAGTATATATATACAATTCGAAATAAAGGAGTAATAGCAGCCATTAAACATTTTTCAATTTTTTTATTGTTGCATACAAATACATATTTTCTACTTTGAAAGTCTTCAGCATGAAATTACTTCCTAACATATCGCGTTACTATTTTTTAACAAGGTTTACACACATTTTCAGAGTTGTACTTTCCATTGATTTACGGCATGTAATACTCGTACATTTTGACTATACCTTTGGTATCTTACAATAGGAAAAAAGTTTCGACATCAAGTTTTCTTTTGCATAGAAATTGTTTATTTAGTGCTCTAAAAGCCGATCAAAGTCGGTGAATTCGTTTTCCTCTTCATATTTTGGCGAAGCAGCTTCCGAACTTTTGCCCCAAACATCATTTGTGCTATCGGGATCGAAAATGTAGAGTATGATCTTTACAATTGTTTGGTTGACTACGACCAGGACAGAGAATAAAATCACAAATAGCCCGATGTGGTACAAGATACTTCTTGGCTTTTCATCGTCAGCCATAACTTCTGTCATCGTTTCTTCGCCACTTTCTTCCCCTCCATTCAGTTCTTTTTTCATGTCCATCTGCGTTGATGATGCGTTATCCTCCTCATCCTGACATTCATCTTTATTTGAAAGGTTACCCGGAGAGTTGCTTCGCTTCATCGATTTTTTTCTCAACTTGATCTCACCAGCAGCCAACTCTTGATCTTGTTTGCTTTCCCCGTCCTCATTCAAGTCAATGTGGGTGGTTGTCGGAATATATTCATCAACAGTCTCATTAGAGTTCTGGAAGTTATCATCATGTGAAAGGTCAGTGTCTCCCAATGCCCCTGCTTGGTCATCCATTATGTTATCACCGCTTGCTTATATGATCAGTCTTTATCTACTACGTATAAAAACATAGAATGATAGCAGTTTAAGTAAGTTAATTAACAAGAATTATCGTGGGTGTATTTTCCAGCTCTTTGTAGCAACTACAGATAAAACCGCAAGCCTTACAATATTAAATGAATGTCGATAAACTGTCAGAAACACGTCAGTCTCAGTCAGCCACTTTTTGCGGTGTTCATAAACAACTATCTAGGTCTGGTTCAGAGAACTGGCGTCAGTTGGACACTGAAGCTTGCACCTTTGACCCTTCAACAACCAGCTCCAAGACTCCAATAAATCTGTAATTAAAAATTATACCTTCTTATGGCTCATTAACCGTTTTATATTATTAAGTTGAGAGTGGATTGCAAGAACATCATCATCTCCGATAGATAAAATAAAAAATAAGCAGCCTCTTGGGCAGTAAAATAATGAATAAAACTATATGCCTACTCCGTTTTTATGATTTCGGCCATAGAAACGACTCATGGAGGAGCGATGTAGTCTTGCTCACGACGAGGATGCACTCATGTCGACTAGTCTTGCCATATTATTATGAAGTTTAGATCATTTTGTACTACTTGGCATCTTGCATGTATGGTCATCATAACAAGGAACTAACTGGTTGTATCGCCAGTTAGGCAGTTCCTATTCCTGTTAGTGTTGTGGCAATGTAGTAATTATTGCTCCTTAAAAAGTTCATTGCTTACGCACAAATAGTATGTCAATGTCAACGACAAAGAGCTCATGCTGCCAGTATAATGATAGTATTCATGAGTGGATGAACAAAGAAAAACAAGAAAGGGCAAGCTTCTGAAATGATTTTGTTTTCTGTACTTTTTTTATTATTGGCTTTATTTCAGCAGTAATAATTATTAACTTTTAATGAATAAAAACGATAATAATAATGTAATAAACATGGTAAGTTTCCCTATATAAATTGAATACTTATACTTTACTTGAGTATTATGTACAGTTTTAGTTACAAACACGATCTATATTTTCTTGTGAGTATTAGGTTCTGAGTAGGCTATCTATTTACATTAAATTAAACCGAGATTTATTTATCAGGTACGTACAAAAATAACATTAAGTACTTCAATGTACTTTTTACAAGTATATATATACACTATATAGTAAGGCATAGGAAACAATTTATGATGGCTATGCTCCCTCGCATATATTTTTGGTAACTGCTTCTTCAGTGAAAAGAGGCAACCCAAAAGGAAGTTGGACACATTCGAAATGGTACAATATTGGCAATAACATTTTGCCATAAAACCATTAGATTATTTTGGAACATGGACTTTGATAGTATTACAGCTATATCAGTCAAAACATTAAATTAGACCAGTGGCCAGTCTGGTGCGTCTATTATTGTCGAGCGGGTAGGACTTATACATATACATAGTAATAGTAGTATTGTAAATTGTAAATATATCTCCGACATTGCGGTTGATGGCTGACTACTTTGAAAATAACTGCTGTACTATAAAAATGCCTGGTACTTTGGTAGGAACACCCCTCGTTGAAAAAGGAGATTGCGTAGAAATACTACTTTTTTATATTACGCTTATAACAGTCATAGCACAAGGCACATTGGAGGAATTGTAGCAGGAATAATCGTAATACCATCATCCCATTTTACAGTATAAGTAGCCATTATATTATGGCAATATAATATTATATAATGTGCATGTTATCATCACTAGGAAATGCCTTACTTTTGGTTTGCAGTATGTATTTTTTTCTAAAATCACTTTTGTTTCAGTTGGTTCAGGTAAACTTCAATCATCAATCTAACTTGGAACACTTCCATAGCCCAAACAACTGTGATTACCTTTTAACTGTAATGTATTAAAAGTTATGACGAAAATCACTTACTGTAAATATTCCGTTTCCCTATACCTTGATCATCTACATCATCATACGTGTAAATTACTAATAAAAAACAAAATATGTACAATACATAACACTAACAAACAAGACAATGCAATTGGTAAAAAGACATTGTAAACCTTTCGTTTTTCAATTATACAATTTTTATATAAAAAACATACGCACGATTGGATCATTCGTTTATGACGTGACGAGATATCGTCGAAAATAAATAAATATTTGTAAAGTAACTGTAAGAAGAACAAGATATTTTATGTGAACATCAGATGCACAGCAAAAACTGAGAATTCGTTTTTATGATGATGTAAATATGAATGTTGAGTATTCTTAGTAGTGGTACACGACATGTATGTGCGTATGTGCAGTTTTGGTGCATATTATGGCTTTCAGGAAATATTTATGCTTGCCTTGTGGGATAGCATAAAAGCAGTAGCGTTGCGTTAGTATATTGTCATACTATATGAAAAGAAATTTTTCTTGTTCATGCTTCTGCACTTTTTTATCCTTTGTTGTTGTCGTTCTCATAAAAAACATAATAATTCCTACTACGGTCATTGTACAGCTCAGAGCAAGTATGGACCATTTCCCATACTCTAGTACGAGCAGTGGTATTACCAACATGGAACGCAGCTTCTGGAGTTGAACCTCTTCCTGTGTGGCAGACTAAAAGAAAAAACAAAGGATAAAATAATTACATCGTTGTTATGAAATCTTTGCTTGATTTCTCATCGTTTAACCAAGCCATTGTGTATTTTTATTTGTATATTCGCACCACACGTAATATTCGTATTAATGTTGCGTAGGTCAAAAAATTCCAGAATTCAATTGCTAGTATTTACTATCTAGGCAAAATGTGTGAGTTGCTTTTGTCTTTGCGGTGAGGTAATGGTGTTATGTTGTAATTATATTTTCCTTACCTCGTCTATCCAAACCAGAGGAACTATCAAGTCAGGTACGTGGGCAAACACATCGATAGAATCGGACGGCTTCAAATGAGTATTCAATTGAATTCTTTTGTGTCCTTTGATTACAACTCCAGTTCTCTGAAATAATCAAATCAGGAATGCAAACGAGATGAATAAATTATCAAGAAAAAATGGTAGATGAATTGAATTTACATAAAAGCCTTTTTTTGGGGTGTAAGGATGTGTATATACAGGTTAGAGTTAGGCATGCTTTGTCATCACATTTTTTGGACATTTTAGTGAATGAACTTTCCTGTCACATTTACATCTGAATAAGGTACTTGGGCGACAGTAATGAGCTTACGCCATTGACATTGACAGCCTATAACTATAACTGTAAATGTACAACTGACTTTGCCATTATGTACATGCTTGCTTAGACAAAGGTATGCATCTAATATGCAATACGCGTTATATAAGATGGGAATAATAGATTGCTAAGCAGAAGATTGAAGGATGATGATTCTGATTGTGCGTGTGAATGGATGGATAAGAAACTGTAAGTCAATTACCGGTTCAAGAATAAGGTAGGACTCATGACGGCTTGCATTTGGCTTCATTCCAAAAGCTTCTGCATATGATGGATCAGCATCGAGAAAGTGTGGATTCGAGATGAATATGGGTGCGCCATGTTTGCAAGCCCCGATGGAGACAACTCCGGATTTAGGACATTTAGATTTGTCAGTCTCCTTGCAGAAGCACTGGTTGTCTGGATTTTCTTCACTGAAAATATTTTTGGGGAGAGAGAACCTGTATCCCGGAATTCCTTCTGCCTTTTCTTCACGGTCGTAAGTCATATAGATGGAGCGACAAGCCTCCGCTTCGAATACTCTAAGAACTCTCTGCTTTGTAATGAATGGGGCATACACGGTGGAGTCGGTTCCATTAATCATGTTGCATGAGGGGCCATCCCAAATATCCATTCCTTCTGAGGCTTTATATCCCCGCCATGACTTTACATCACCAAATCTCTTGTAATCTAGTACTCCTGTGTCGACTTCGAAATTATCGGGACTTGTTCCATTTCTCTGAATTGATAAAAGAAAACAACATCATGTAATGGAGCTGGGCAAGGACAAAACAGAGTAAAATGGAGGAGGGGTTGTGCCTCTGTAATGAAATTTTGTAGCTTTCTCCCCTCATTCTTTCTTCTTACAGTCCACAAAATACAATGCATGTATGCTTTTCTACATTTTCCAACTGGCATAACATGACGCAAGAGAACATAAATGAATGAAAAGCTCAGCATTTGGCTTACCTCGATGAAAAACGCGAACGTATTATTTGGAAGAAGTTCTCTACCCATCAGCTCCGAAATTGACTCAATCATTGGAACATGAGATCCGCGGAAGAGAACGGTTCCCACATCACTGTGTATAAAGGGCTCCTCTTCAAAGGAATCGATGTACAGTCTGGCCATCATTCTTATCATTTTAGACATACTTCCCAGCTCGTGAGCCACAGACTAGAGGAAAAAGAGAATACAAGGAACCCAATTAAATAATTGACATGGAAAGCTTCTGTAAGCCTCCTCCTACGTATATGTTATTATGTTTTATGGTATTGCTTGTCTGACGTCTTGTTCCACATCTGAATAACATTATATGCCTACACACAGTATCGTCGGTCATGTATTCATTATTAATTTGTATGCTATTTGTGTTGATAATTTGGCAAGAACAAGTTTGCTTTGCTTACCAGTAAAGGAACGTTGAGCATTGTGATAGGATCTTGTTCCGTTCCGTTGGATAAATCCGGCCGGAAAAAGTGAAGCATTGTTGGTTTATACGTCACCGTTCCATTTTCCAAATCTACTTTTATGATGTCTTTCGTTCGCTTTTGTCTATTTTCCCATAAATGAGTCAAAAGAAAATGAATTTGTTAGTTCCGCGTATATATTTATGGACAATAAGAGGAATTTATCAAAACTAGGCCGTGTACGGAACGGAAGAGTAAAATTATTTATTCTATCGTCATTCATCCACTCACATAAGCGCGCAATAAAATTGGAGCTTTCACATCTTTCCAGGCATTCCAAACATCGTTTCCTGGTTCCAGCCTAATCATCTACAAGGATAGAAAAATGAACAAATAAGTAAACAGTGATGAATATTTTAGCCATTGCACAAGAAACCCTATAGTTAACTATTAATTTACACACTCTCAATTACATCACTCTCATCGTATTCAGTAGAATCCAACTGTGTAACATTTCATAATATTTTCGTATGAAATACAAAGGTTTCGTTGTTAAACCAATGAAAATGTTTTCATTAAATAAAAATCGTCATTAATTATTAATTAAGTCATTTGATGAAACAATGATAATTTTCTCCCAAGCGTTTCGTTTGGGCCAATTTTCAAAGGATGTACGCACCCCAGAGGAAATCCAGATATTTTAATCAATGGGAAGTGTGAGAAAAGAACTCTCACGCACGATTTCATACCTGCATGCATTTTTAAATGAATTATTGTTTTAGGCTTAATGATCGCCGGGGAAAATGTTACCGCCAAAGTACGTACATTGCACCTTGCACCAAAATAGCATAAAGTACGACTTGAGATATGTTATCGTAAAAAACAAGCAATGATTCATTTTTTTCTAGTGAAAACGCAAAACGGAATTTACGACTTGGTATTTCCTTCACCGTGAACCTCCATTGACAAGTTGAATATTGCGTGTCTCTCTATCTAAATCAGTGATGCATGCATGCATCATCACAATTCATCACCCTCATTAAATGAAGATATCTGTATCCTACACACGGATATTTTATTATACAATCCTAACCTACACGAAGTTCACATTTACACACAAATGTGTGTGATTGTTGACAACCGCTATTACTCAGAAAAACGAAGATGATGATAATCTTCTCGCTTTGGTACAGCCATTATTGTACAGATATGGAATAGTACTTCAAGATAATTAGCATTCACTCATTGCTTATTAAAAAGAGTACAAAAAATTTTAGCGAGGAACTTTTAGAGCGAGACAGTTATTGTTTGCTTATGTCTAGTCTCCATGCTCATCAAAAGGACTTTTGTTTGTCCGGTGATGACAGTGTGGTAATTGCCCCTGTAAATTTTGTAATGCAGTACAGCGTTTTTTAGTGTATTACGGGTAAATAAGTATTCAAGTACAAAAGGACGTACAATCATAATCACGTACGATTGTAATGTTTGTTTATATATGATTAAACAAAGTGAATCATACTTCGTATTTGTCTTGCGTTGAGATCATATTTGTTAGCGTAAAGCTCTACTTTGTTCGCTTCACTTGATCCACCAGTGTGTGTTCTTCAATTTACATGTAGCCCAATTCCATGAAAAAGTTGTTTATCTTCACCTGTAAAAGGTGTGATTATGATACCATGTTTCTTGACTCGAGTAAAAAAACTGTTTTAATTCATTATCGCTTTGTTGCTTCCTGTTTTCAGATATGCTGTGCTAAATGTACTGGTTTTTATTGGGTATGACGTGATGGGGTCTGTTGAAAAGTATGAATTTAAAAAAAATGACATTTAAATTACAAATCGACTAATGCTCCTTAACAAAAGTAGCTATGAATTATTCTATTATAATATTTAATATTTTCATAAATATTATCAGAAAAAAACTGCATCAAAACTACCTATGCGTAGATGTCATTTTTATAAGTGTGATAAACCGGTTGCAAAAAATTCCACAAAGGAAAATAGTACAAGTACCCAAAGATTCAAAATGTATATTCGAGACAATGTTGCTGAATAATGTGACAAAAGGCCAGTCGACGCTAGTGTAGCAAAAACAAAAAGTGGCCACGAGTCTACCATGTAGTGGCCATGGACTTGAACTTTAATGGCAATTTAATTTTTGTGTAGTAAATGGTAGCTGTACTCATATTTGTTTTGCAGTACATATTCATGAGTTTGGGTTTGTGAAAACGCACGCATGAAAACCTTGAGTTCCGTCTGCATCAGACAGTATGTCACACGGACGTTTTAGTAATGAGCATTTACTACATTCTGCCTACATTTCATTTGTTTGCTTACTCGAAGATGACTTTAAGGTCAAATAAATGTATGTATCATGCTCACCTGTGTGATCTGCCAATGAACTATTCCAGGGACGGCTATATATGCAACCATGATTGTACTGAACATGGTTGCCAAACCGGCGAAGAATAAGGCACGAGGTAACCCTTGTAATTGCATCATATTGGTCACGTTATGTCACTGGACGTTAACAGTTTTTATAAAAAGTGATGCTTCCGGTAATGAAGCTATATTAAGTTCAGACTGGGAATCACAGAGATTTCTAGTTAAAGCCACTACACAAATTAAACTCTTAACCACAGAATCTTATGACGAAGAGTTGTTGAGTCTGCGAAAATAATCTACTTCCTGACTTTTTAACCCCAAAAGAAGGAACAAGGAAAATTGACTCGTATCTTGATTGTCGTCTTATTGAAGTAATGAGGTCGCGATGGTCAAGGGGAGACCTTGTCAATTTCTGTTGCTTTCCAACAAAGTAAAGCAAGACTATGAAAATCAGTCCGGTTAAACAAGGACTGGGTAATAAAATGATAAGTCTGATAGAGGCTCCAGAGACTCTTCAGAGATGGGTGCAATTGGTAAACTGAATTGATTTTGACGTGCTTCATCTCTCATATATAGGATCTTTCAGTATTATGCTTAATTACGACCATCATGACGAAGTATGTAATACGACCACATTTCAACCCTTGCTAAAGCATGTTTTTTACATTAATCCTGATAATATGCAATTTTAAAGCGGTTACGCTTGCTCTCTATTAATTTGCCATGCGTAAGATTTCATATTCTTTCACTCACTCTCTATGTGTATTTCTTGGACTTGACTTAATCCCCAATGAAGCATACACAAATACGTAATATATATAATGGACACACTAACCATTACATATTACAAAAAAGTATAGAAACAACTGAAAACAAGACCTGAACTAATATTGCAGTAATAAAGCAACATGGTGTTTCGTTGATGATAGTGGCGTAGTCGTTTACAAGTGGTAAAGCAGTACCTACCAAATGTCATCCATCTCTGTGGTAGGTTATGTTAAAGTTTATAGAGAGGTGATGGCATCGTCATCATTATAACATTATTACGACTATCGCAGACCGTTGTCTCGTTAATATTTCTCAACTCAAACGCAAGAAATTCCACTATTCTGGTATTTCCCAGTCTGCACAAAAACAATTCTAGGGAGGAGGGCCAATTGGACTTTAGGTTTGTGCATACATATAATGCCAGTGCCGTACTTCAATTAGCGGCTTTTCTGTTTTAAACACACGGTTTTTATTATTCATAATCCGTACTATATAACAATGAGTTGATTTTAACCCATACTCCAATAATGAAATAGCCGGTTATATAAAGCAAAGGTATGATCAGAAACACGGCATTGTACGGTGACGATAAAATGACCAGGTAAAGTTTTATAATAGTTAAGTGTGTGAAATGAAATGATGCATGAATGTAATATGTAATATGCATAGGTATGAATCATACGCATGCCCACAAGACGATGTTCTCATCATATTAAAGGAGATATATGAATGCCACTAATGATGAATAGTTAGTCAAGCAGAAGAACAACGGGCGAGATGATCTTTGGATGATGCCATGCCAAGCCATTGAGACAAAGCAAAGTTGGTAGTTCATACCAGTAATGCAATCCGAGGATAGCATTGTGGTACCTGCGGTAATGGCAAAAAGTTAAATATTGCGAGAACAGGTTTAACTAAACGTAATTATCAAAATGAAATACACACGCATTTAACTAAACCTCCTGTTTGTGTGATGCTATCTTACTTTTGCATATTAGTATGTACCCCTTGTCTTTTGACGTATGTATGATAAATTACTTATATGTAATACATATTATGTATGTATATAAAACAATAGATCTACTATCAGGTGCCTTTTTGCTTAAATTATAGTGGCGCAGAAACAACAACGTGAAATGCAGCAAAAACTGTTGCAAAAAATTTGGACCTGTCAGGTACAAAGTTTTTACCAGTTTTGCACAACGGATAAGAGGTTATGATTTGAAACTGATATATTAAAACAATGAAAACTTTTTTCCATGATAAACATGAGAAGTTAAAATGATATATAGTCATTTTCATAATGCGACGATGATTATATTGTTGTGCGCTTTAAATTACAGTAGAATGACATAAGATTTTTGAATTTTTGTTCAATTTAACTTCATTTAAATTTACATCACTTTTTTATTCTAATAAATTCAAGATGAGCTAAACCTCTAGGATTGTTTAATGAGAGCATTTAACTCGCTTACATGCACATTTTACAAATTATTTCAACTCTGCTGATATAATTACGCATTAGCGTTTGTTGTGTATTTGTTGTATAGAAAGCAATACAGAAGAAATACTTTAAAGAAATGACGCTTGCGAAATAATATTTTTTATCAAGACAAAATCAACAGTAACGAAAACAGCGTCATACGATGTGTGGGAGATAGATTTCAAGTTCATCATAACAAGAAATCAGGTATGTCTATACCATGATAAATTGATGAACGTATGCCGATGCACTCCTGGAGTTCTATATTTATTGGTGATGGGGGTAATAAATTAATACATATCATTAGTCTTTTAATGCATCGGTCCATCGTAATGTTGTGATGTAAGTACGTCCGCTTTATGTTTTCCAAAATCCTTGCAGTTTGCACTGTGAATAGAAATGCTACGTCATCAATTCTTACGAGAATTTAATTCCCGTGAAATGGGCTAGTATCTTTCGACGTCATCAATGTGAAAACGTCACAAGTCACAAACAAATAACATTACTACGTACAACTGCACATGTTCTGTTACCTGTTGTCAAGCTTTGTTGTCTACTTGGCTGCTGGTCAAGTTAGCACACGAGCTTTTGAACCCTACCCAAACAAGCTTCCTTTACGAGTCGTTGACGAGACCGGTATCTTTTCAGGCAGGATTCTCCTCGCTCACGTACTAAAATTCAGAACCTGCCATTATTATTACTACTACAAACACGCGGACACGCAACTTTTTTTATACTAATACGTCATTTGTTAGCGACTAGCGATATTCTTGCTCCCCACCGGAGAAGATTTAGGTACTTTGGGAAACTGTGCTATACAAACATTGACAATGGGGAAACATGACACATCAACAGGAGATATTTTGGACGAAAATATTTTCAGGTACATTCGCAGATGTGTACATTGACCAATGGATCCAACGGAATATACTTTCCCATGCATTATACAACTATGGATAAAAACATTCTTTGAAATATGCAGTTACAGCATAGAATTACGTTGCAAATTTTGTAAATGCAGTGGTACGTTCCAGTACGCAATGAGAAAATACGGACGTATCTTTATTTCATTCAATCACAAAAATAAAAATTTTGTTATGAACAACCTTTGCTTAATTTTCAAATAATACAAACCCTACAATATGTGTTATTCCATAAAATTGATACCTATATTATCATTCATAAAAATTAACATGGCTATTCACTTAAGTACTTACATCGGCCATGAATGTTTGTTCAAACCCTGTATGTTTATATATGCCACTCAACTAAGCATTGATATTGACATCTCAACGATTAGCAGGTTAGAGGACGCTTTTCAGACTCTGAATAATAAATATATTCGGTTAAGACCTCGAGTTTTAGCTGTCAATCAGACCCCAGACCCCACCACCTCCAGTCCAGCCTCTGAGTAGGCGGAGAAATTGTCAAAATCTTCATTAATCGATTTCTTATCGATTTAAAATATTATATTTTTCCCTTCTGTTCATTTTCTTGCCAATTTTGCTATAGTTTGTAATTACAAATAGTTTTGACATTGTACCATTCAGCCTGTAATGGTTGGTTTCACCTTTCTTTCACATTTCTTCGTGAAGATTTATTGAGATATTTTTTTTACTTTTGCTATTATTTTGTTCATGGATTTAATTTTTATTGAGAGAGTTAATTACTCAATGTACGACTTATTTTTCTAAATTTGATGGATTTCTAATCGATAATTCTATATGATTATTTGGAGGAATATGCTGCGTAGCTGGAAATAATTTGGGATGATGTTAAAGAGCAAGTCAATTTTTTCTCGATGGATTCGTTCTTGATGCTTCTCATTTGCTAAAATTGGCAAAAAAACATGTTTTACGATTAGTTCATAGCTAAGTTGAATTATCTCTGGATAGTTGTAAATCAAGTTTTTTAATCATTCTTTCTGCATTACATGTTATATTATGCTTATGCAATATACTTGTTACACACTAAATGTTAGTTGCCCATTTGCTGTCTGGAACAAAGTATGGAATTAATTAGCTCATAAAAACATGTTTTGATGCTTCTGGAGATGAATGTGCATAATGTCACGAGTTGGATGGAATACGACAAATAAAAAAGGTTAATGTTGCAAGCTACAAAGCGTCCATTGTTGGCTGTTGATGCGAATAGTAACGTGACTGCCATTCCCAATTGTACAGAATACAGAATTATTGTATGTATATTAAAAATAGTAAAAATAAAAATGATACATGTCATTCGTCACATACACAGATGCACAAGTGCATGTAGGCATATTTCTTTATTCGTGTACTTCATTGTTAACATCTTTGTCTGAGGTTAAGGTCTAAGAGGAAAACAGATAAAAGGCTATAATCTTTTTGTTTAATCCAGAATAATAATTCCTGCAAATCAAATAAAGATTCTCGTCCACGGCCACGTAGGCTATAATATGTAAATGAAAGAATGACGTGATTTTGACAGAATACAGTATGTCGTGTGTAAGGCAGTAAGTATGATGAAGTGAAGAGCTACTTAAAACACTTGATTTTCCAAGAAACCATCCATACTAGTTTAACAACTGATGATCTCCAATCGTTTTAAAGGGCCCCGCTTGATTACGATCCAGTTGACAGTATTTGAATTGATGAATCTTACTGAAGACATCAGCAAACTAGAAATGCGCAATAAAACTTCTGCGCAGTTATCTAAGGAGCATATACATTTTGGTTTAAAATAAACTTTGACCTCCCTTTAAATGCAAGATTTTTTCCAGCTACTTTGAAAGTATTATGCCCAAGAATATCTAAATGTGCATACAGATAGAATGAAGGTGCATTAAATATTTGTCGTCAGGCAAAAGTATTCAAGTATTTAGTCATTCACCAGTTAATCATAATTTGCTTTTGTCCTGTCTATTATTATGTCATGATTTTCGAATGTTAATTTGTCCATATGGCTCCAGACCTTCGTAGCCTAGTTTGTATGTAGGTAGGTCGATTTCAAGGCAATGTATCGTCCATGAGCTGAATGAATGAAACTCCAAATAAGTACAGATATAAGCAATGCATAAATGGATGTGATTGAAGAATAGAGATGCATACTGATTGATTTAGTATTATATCACTGAAGGGAAAATAAAAAATCATCAATGTCGTCCATGGACCATTGGTAGACATTATAACTAGAATTGATGTTACCGATGCGATGCAAGTACATTTGCTGGACACGTTACGTTACATAAACGCATAATTAATTACCTGGTTTTGAGTTCGCTGCCCCTAGTCTCAAAGTGGAACTACTACCCTAACAGGGTTGCATGATGTAAGTGTAGTTAGGTAATTGTTACAGGTTTTATTTAGGAATAATATACTCCGCTAAGAACGTTTAAAAATTGAAACTGGAACAGACCTACTGGCATTACGGTATTGAATACTGGATTCTGTCCTAACCTATAGACATGCATGAAAAATACATATAAAAAATTAGTACTTAACTTGCTCAACTTTAAGAAATTTATATGCACATATTTGCATAAAAGTCAGCATTAGAACAGCATTGTTAAGTGAAAATTTCCCAACTCCACATGTCTGACAAGTCTGTCTACCTGTATCCAGCTTGCTTTTGGTAACTTTCTGTAAAAAAAATTGTCACGTACGCTTTTTCAAATTTGCTGAACATGTGCTTGTATTTTCCATATTATATTATTGAATTAGATAACTTAAACTATGATTTCATTGTTGATTTGAGTTTTAACAATATCAACTTATATGTGTAGTGTACTATATTATATACTTTGAGTTTTGACTAACCAGCATTAGGAACACTTTTGATTGCGCTAGATTTATGATTACAATAAAAAATTGTGAACACGGTCCTAAGTCATTTCTTGGCCAACTTGAATGGTCAATGGTCACCACCAGACGTCCCCCAGTTACAACTCTTTATCATAACTAAATATTCAAAGAAAAAATTAAACTTGCCGAAATCTCTCTTATTTTCAATATTGATTGAATGGGATCGTACGACTTGCAAAGGTTTGTTCGGTTTGACCTATACCACCTTTATTTTTTGCACATCACACACTTATGTTATTGATGTGAAATGCGAATAAAAACATTTCTCTACTCAGACATGGGCGTGCGAAGCACAAGTACAGATAAAATTTCAAGTCTCTCACACTAATAATCATGTCTGACTACTCCGACTTGCATGCTAAACATTAAATACATCATAATCACAATATTTAGGAATTGAATTTAGATATTTTGCCTTTACAATGTGAAAATACGCGTGCATCCTATAATATAATGGTGTGGGACGTTGTAAAAACTGGGAATTCCATGCTAATCCAGTTCATCTACTTGAAATATGGATAAAGTTGATTTTTAGCAAAAAAAGAGGACCAGTCCTCTAAAGGTAAATGGAACGATGGTGAGAAGTTCGTCGTTCATTCGGAACCACCAATTTCAGATTAACAATTATGTTGGATGTAATTGTGGAAGCAATTGGTATAGTTTTTTGTCCATCGTCAATTTGAATATTATCACCGGGAATCAATCTTAATAATCTTAAGTAATTGTAGTTCTTAGAATTTCAAGTGTTTTGCAGGCAAAGGTTTGCTGCTGATGTGCGTACTTAATGTATACACTTATACATTGCGTTTTACTTATTGACGTTATTACAAAGTGAATGATGATGTACGTTATTGAAATTAGCTCAAACATAGCACATGTACTTTATGCGGATCTCCAAGTTTGGCTGTTTATCCATGATACGTCTGAAAAGACATTGAGTTTTGTTAATTGTGCTTTAGGAACTACCAGTCATTTATTACCACCAAGCATTACAAGCAGTAGTCAGTTTGACATTTTTTACAATAAACGGTCCCTTGCTAGAATATTGTTCGAAATGTCCAATGCTTTCTATGTTGCTATTATGGTTACTTTAAGCCATTTTTGTATTTTCTGTGGTGTTTGTAACTGTATGAGATTTTTTGCGTTTTCAGAATCCATCTCTTGACACAAAGGGAGCCTATGGATCACACGTAGTAACCACTCATGATAAAAGCATTGTAGACAGTTTCATGTTGCCCCAAAAATATTTCGCAATGTGTCTTATATATTCGTGCGTTGCAGTTATTTCACCTGATACTCAAGAGTGCTGTTTTAATTCAGTTAAAACTGCTCCCTATTACCCACTTTTCTGTTCTATGATTATTATTTAGGTACATTTGTTTTTCAGACCGTTACGATATGGAACTGGCTGACTCAATATTGCAACAACAAACACTTTCTTGAGTATTAATAATGTTGAAGTATGTAATTAGCATAAGACATGGGCAAGTTTACATTAAGAATTACTCTTGTATAACTGCATATTATAACTACATATTTTAATCCCGTACATAAAACCTACAATAAACTGATTCCACTGAAGCCATTTCCAAGAATCAGTTACTGGTTAAATGTGTTACAAAATATAATACAAATACAAGGCTTGAAGATGTATACAAAAACTTGCATTACCTTGTTTGCACTCAAGTAAACATGTAGTGCTTCTTTGCAAATTATTATCATCCATTTGTAAATTGTGTCTGCAACGGTTATAATTTTTGGAATCTTTCTGGTATATGCTTGCTTGAATGCGCATTATATGTGCAATTTAATTTTGTTTACACAAAATTTATGTAAATATACCTTTTGTACTGAATAGAGTGCGGAACCAAATACAAAGAAAGGGTTTCTTGACTATCTTGACCAATTGGCATAAAAATATTTCATTGTTATGTCTAAAGTAATAAGATTGCACCACCAGAATAATCCGATCAGATTAGAGTTGACTTTGTGCAGTTGTTTGAACAAAAGAACATTAAAATGCAGAAAAATACATACATATACCTCACCACGATAACCAGACTTGCTTCTTCCATGTCAAACCCATAATTTTCTCTGGTCCATGACACTGCGCTTAAATAAGAGTTTGAACCGCACAAATTAATTCCTGATGATTTTGATTGTTTATGGTATAACCTGATTTAGGAGGCATTTAAGCAGGCATTTTATAAATTAGATGAGTTTGAGATAATGTCAATTTTAGTAGGTCCCTCATGTTTTACTATTTTTATGTTTACATTAACTGCACTTAAGAAGTGGCAAAAGTGATAAAATTCGATATTTTTGTTAACACATTGTTTTTCTTGTTAAATTATATTCAGTCCACAAAACAATGTAGACAGATACATCACACACCTAATATTTCGACTTTGTGTCATCAATTTTACAATAAGATAAGATTTGTGTCAGCAGTTGACACATTGAAAATGCACCTTTGTGTTGTGTGGAGCATTGTCTTACAGGATTATTATATTCAACTTGCATAGGCTCTCACAGAACATGTTTTTGTCTACCTATAGCATAATTTCATGTTCCAATTTCAGTTCTCTTCAGTTAAGGAAATATTTGCAATTCAATCCTACTTTGTTTCTTTTCTGTAGTGGATTGACCTTACCGGAAAACGAGTAAATAGGTAGATTAAAGTAAATAATGCACTCTCAAAGGAGACGTACAATTAAGAGCAAATTATTCTAATTAAATATGGTTATTTGCTGATGCATTGTGAGAACGCTGCTAAAATTCAAAACACCCGATTTTCACATAAATGAATGATTTTCATTTACAAGAACAAACACTTTTGTGAACGTGCATATTATATGTAGATGCATTCCGTTATCATACTTGTTTGCTTCAATTGCTTCCCTGTGCATGTACCCATAAAGGTACACGTTGTTCCCATGCCTGACGGAATGCAATGGTGCAATGACAGAAAAGCAACGATACAAGATAACTAATGCAATAAACTGGGAGGGTAAGGTACAATTTGACCTTTTGTTCCGGCTCGATTGTGCCAAGCCATAATTAAAAAATATTGTCTGATTTTTAGTTTTGCATTTAATCAATTGAAGAAGAAACCCTTTGTTCATACACTCGATTGAGGAATATATATTATCTGATAATTTTACGGAAAAGCTGGAGGTAAAAGATGATTACCTAAACCGTTTTTATCTGTAGGTACGTACCAAAGTTCAAGGATTTAACCACCTAGCGCCTCTTGCTCTATATTATGGCTACTCATTTATTACTGTGCTTTCAATTCAATTACATTGGCTAATTATTTTTTCATATTGATACTTATATCCGTGCATAGAAAGATGTAAGACAAGAGTCTGTGCAGAAAACTCATACGAACAGTTTTAATCAATCCAGGAGCTTCGTATGATGTTTACTTATAAGGAACGAATCAACCCAGAATTTGTTACCAAACAATCTCTTGTTTTCTTAATCCGAATCAATTTCTATTCCCATTGAACTTACTTATCAATTTCATTTAAAAATAAATATTATGAATACTTTAGCATCACACTTGAAATAATATACCATTCGGTTGATATCGATCTTATCTGTTTATATAATTATTTTGCATTATTACTTCGAACCCATAGACTGCATATGGTAAAATAATGAACAAATGATCTCTGATGATAATGATATCTGTGTAGAAATTCGCATATCACACATACGCAGACAGGATACTCCAGGATAATCCAATAGCTTGTGAGTGTATTATTATAAGTTCTGGAGATGATAATATGTCATCGTTTTCAACCGAACTCAAATTCGGAGTTTATGTAGGTCAAACATGAAATTGTGATATATAGAGAAACAGCCTTGTGTATATATAGGTACATTATGTATATTACGATTACATGCATACAGGGCAAAGCTTTTCAATATATCAACAATAACAGAATAATATGCTGGTTTGTTGATTAGATGTCCGTACACGTCTTTCGTCTCCTCTGCTTTGGACCCTGGACTCTGGACACATTCAACATTGAGGTGCACAATAAGTATGGTTTATGTCTTTTAGATGTACAACGATATGATATAACAAGCATGATTCTCGTAAAATTATATCTCCACGCTTCATCAATGGCAAGATTACATACATTGTCGGTATTACAAACTGCTGCAATATCAGCTTGGATTTGAGATTCAAGAATTTTTCTCTTATACTACGTGTTATAAGGAGCAGAATCTCTTCACAAAGGTTAACTTGACAAAAAATAAAACAAATAAACATTACTCATCCAAGCTGACCGATATTAAAAGTGCTATAAATTTCAGTGATATATAAGTAACCAGGTAGTGATTTAAAATAATCCTTTCCGCGTATACTTTTTACAGACACCTAAATATTTATTAAGCCGGTCTGTGAAATGGCTGCACTTATACAGACGCTGTCGCGCGATTTGAGGTATGCAAATAAAAAACAAAGCAAAAAATGTTATACAATTAAAATCTAATAAGTCATGTTCTCAGGTAGCCACATAGACACAGGTGGTATATGAATCATTAATCGAACGTGCAGTGTTTCTATATAGCTGAATTAGATTGTGTCACATTCTGCTATAAATTTTCAGCATTTTTGCATTTGGCTAGTGTTTACAGTTTGTGCCTTTATTACTATTATTTTGCCCTCTGTGCAGATTCACAGCACGTCATATGCAAAGTCTTTATACACTGGGTAAAATTGAAAAGCGTGGTGGCTCTGTCGGAAAGCTCTTTGACGAGTATGCCCTCAAGAATCCGGAAAAGGTTGCCTTTTTGTTTAGGGATGAAAAATGGACTTTTAGACAGGTAAATTGTACATGTACAAATTGTTTGCAAATTTGTAGTCATGCTTGTTTGCTCTGTGTATTGTACACTCGCTTCATAATTAACACCAGTAGTAGCAGTAGCCGACAAGGTTTTGATCATTATCTATGCTTATCATCACGGACCGGGCATACAGGTATTTGAAACCAGCAACCGCATCGGAAATTTGTTTGCTGCCACCGGGGTAAAGAAAGGAGACGTGGTGTCATTATACATGGAGAATCGACCAGAGTACATTTGCACGTGGTTGGGTCTGAGCAAAGTATGTATCAAGTAAATAATTATATTCTGTTGATTTCACACGCTTCTAATCTACTATCCTTTCATGTATACTAAATCAACAGTTTTCATCTTGCCTAGCAAGAGATGAAATTGCCTTTTACCTTTTCACTCGCATTTTCCTCACATCATAAATGAAATATGCAAATAGATTGGGGCCATAACCGCGCTAGTTAACTTCAACCTAAGGTCATTCCCGTTAAAACACTCATTCCAGCTTGCCAACTCAAAAGCCATAGTTTGTGGGAGCGAGCTACTTTCAGGTAAAATGAAAAAGCATACACACAAAAGCCTCAAATATTGATGATACAACATGACACAATAATATATTTTACACACTACACACGCATGCCATAGTAAATAATATAGCACACAATATTTATTCAGACTTTTTTGGTCTGGGTTTTTTGGGGAATATGAGCTTCTTTAAAACAATACCATACCTGTGTTTTGCTGTTATATTTATACCGTAATCTACATAACCTTGCTTCAAAGTTGTTGGTCACACTGAAATATTGATGGCGAGTATGATAGGTAAGATTGCACTTATGGTTTCAGCTGTGGATGAAATTTATCCCGGAGGAACATGGAGTGCTCCTGTGTATGTGTCTGGAAAAGAGGGTGGTCAAAATAAGTTGCCCTCCACACCGTCTTCGGGATCTTCCTCAAGCTCTTCTTCTTTGCTGCTAGATTTGGATAAAGAGATTCAAGCAGTCTCATCAAATATTCCAAAGGAACAAGAAAACACTACGTTTCAGGACGGTCTGTTTTTAATGTACACCAGCGGGACAACAGGATTGCCTAAGAGTGCCATAATAAAACACGCCAGGTCTGTAAAAAGTTTTCCATTCTCAACAACAGCTTCTTATTCTTCCATCTCTGTCTCTCTCTTACTTTTTCCACTCCACAATAAAGCCCCATATAAAATAGGCATAGGAAGATGATGTACATAAGCTATACTTCTATAAATCTAACTCTCCACCGCATTGCTTTGTTGTTTTAAGAAGAAACAGGAACAAATGTATGCTATATACCTACATACCTTAATACATATGCATTAAAAATGCATATAAAAGAGGTATCAACTTGTTTTGCATGAAACAAGCAAAAGTTCTCATAAATAAGCTGTTAAGGTAGTATTTATATCTTTTCCCGTGTATCCACCTTCCTATAATATATCTCTATTGAATCAAAATGCATATATAGCGTTACATTTTTTAACACAAAAACCTCTCAGCAGGATGGAACATATAATATATCGAGATTTCTTTCTACGCGAATAAGCAGTTATACCATATATCTATGAACAATATTACATTATAAAAAAATTTTCCCAAGATTTCTCATGGCGGGCATTGCTGGAAGGAACGCCAATGGCATTCGTGAGGATGACATAATTTACACGACATTACCCCTTTATCATACAAATGCTGGGATCCTTGGAGTCTCACAAACTTTGATTTGTGGCTCTACACTGGCCCTTCGTCATAAATTCTCGGCGAAAAACTTTTGGAAGGATTGCATTCAATATAAGGCCACAGTGAGTTGCACTTTTCTCTTTCACTACGCTTTTTAACATCTTAAATCCGGCTGTAGTACTGGTTCTCTCCACTAAAAGGGAAACCATATTATTTTATACACACATGCATGTATGCTCTTGTAGTAGCAAAAGCAAAGTTTGCAAAAAAGGAGAGCTCTGCTTCCTTTTTCCGTGATGCTGGTGGGTTGTAAACGTATTTTTTATTTTCTCCCACAAAAAGCAGTATGCAATGATGTAGAAAATATTCAAATGAATAAACTATTTATTTCCGGCTCATATTTTCATGCTCCTGCCTTTTCCTTTTTCTCTTTCGTTTCTTTTCCTTTTGATGTAGGCTGCTCAATATATGGGCGAAACATGTAGATATTTGCTGAGGCAACCTCCCACCCCAGAGGAACGGATGCATAGTGTTGGGAAAATGTTTGGGAACGGACTGCGAGCTGAAATATGGGAGGAATTTGTTAGACGTTTCAACATTAAGCAAATCAGCGAAATTTACGGCTCAACAGAGGGAAATGCTAGTTGTGGTACGTATCATGCAGACGGGAAGGTGTAAAAAGTGTGTTAGCTCTATTGGGTAGAACTTTATAACCCGACAAATGCAATGTTATGTTTAGTTTTTAAATCCAATCTCGCAGCAAGTTTTAATTTAATTGCTGTTGCTGCTGTCCTTG
>JAHZMV010004192.1:0-14567 GCA_027743765.1 Coecobrya sp. COE2 | reverse complement strand
GTAGAAAGCAATACGTACATACTTTTAAGAGCCGCTCCCTTTTATCGATTCCTATGTCCTTCGACAAAGTTCTCCAAACATAATTCAGTCGCAATTTTGTCTGACTTAAATCGCCATCTTCACGCACACAATTGCTAAAGTAGTAAATTCCTGGATTTAGTTGCGGTTTCATAATTATAATTAACAGAATTGAAAAAATTACTAACGTAGCAAAATGACATTTACAGAAATTGAGAAACTGGCTTTCCGCCTACTCTCACAATCACACTTTTACGCCTGGGAATTTCCAATGACAATAGATTACACAAAGTCAACACTCTCGGTAAAGAAATCCGGTAATAAGTTCATACCTTTTGTTTTTATCCCAATATTCAATTTCTGTTTTGGTTGGGCATGCTTTTCAACCACTGTCATGTTTGGATATATAAGTCCTCGACAAAATTTTGAGCTAGCTAACGGGATAATATTATTTCTTGCATGGGCACTGTATTCAACATTTAGCATTGTAAATTATTTACGCCGTCAGCATTTAAACGCTATGCTGTCGGTTTTCAATGAGATGGTAAAATTCGCTGAGGAAATTCAAACAGGTAATGTTACTATTTTGCCATACTGTTTTCAAGTGAAAGCAATAAATCCATGTCGCTAACAATTATTCTTTTGATTACAATATACAGAGTACCAAAACAAACAACAACGAATACGAAATGCAACTGATAGCCCCGCACAAATATTCATTTTACTGGTGATCACGACCGTTGGAAAAACTGGAGCGCTAGTAGTGACCTTTTCAGCAATCTATTCGAAGTTTGACTGTCCGTATTTCATTCTGGAGGAAATACTTCCAGCTCAAATCTACAGAACTTGGTCAACACTCTGGCTACCAGTAATATTTCGGTTTATAATTTTATTTCTAAGTGCATTTGAATTGTGCCGCAGTGGAGCATTTTCGGCTTGCTGCTTACTAGTATGTATTAAAAGGTATGACATAATCATGAAAATTCTATTGAGCAAGGTTAAGGATTCGTACAGATTTTTTCAGCTTTACACTTGGCTTATACTATTAATAAGAAAGGTGGAAATTGTAATTCATGTGGGATTGTATCTTGCCATGACTACGGGATTCTGGGCACTAGTATCCTTTTCTTGGATGGGTGTTAAATTGTCACCAAAGAGGATCACCAGTCCTCTTTACATTACAATTATTTTGTTGTGGTTCTTGCTGGCTGTCCTGCATTTAATGGTACTTCCACTGTTTTGCTCATCAACCGAAATGGCCCTGCATGTACTCAAGTTTCACCGATTGAGGGCAGAATTTAATTATGCAAAGGGACGAAACAAGTGGAACAAAGTGTGTTTGATGAGAGTAAAGGCAACGGCCCCAATCAGACTCCAACTTGGACAGTTTTGGCTTCTAGGAAAGAATTTTCTTAGTGAGTATTTTGCGTTAATTGTTTTGCGTACGTTTGATGCAATTTTGCTTATCAAACCTTAATTAATTTTATACCTTGATCTGAAAGGAGTATTCACTTAATTATTCAACGCCATAAAATATTTGTATAGAAATAGCCGCTCTATTGTAGCAATGGTACATACGTAAGGAAGAAAGCTTTATCGTAATGTTGTTATTTTGTAATAAATACAAGCATAATATGCCAATTCAATCCTGTATGCATATGCTTGGTGGTAATGTTTCAATAATTAAACACATATTCAAAAGAAGGTAATAAATAGTGAAAGTATATCCAAAAATGAAATGATATATGGAGGCGAACATATATGCGACATAAACACTCTAACCAATGTATAAATTATTAATGTTCCAATGTTATTCTTTAAATGCGTCAAGTTCAAATAAATTTGTCAGAACTAATTAGTTGAAACCTACTTATACCATTGGGCTTCAGAGTATCCTACTCGAGTATAAACATTTACATAAAGACACATAAATATATAGACATAGTGAATCCAGCTGTAATTATTTTTCAATAAACAAATTTATTAAACTCTAATCATTATCACTTAAATGAATTTATCTTTTAGATGTATGTCATCTTGACGGGAGTAGGAAAATCATTACATTTTTGAAGGCAACATTATGTAACCAAAATGCGTTATCAAATATAAGAAACCTGATAACAATAAACATATTTTATTTCCATTTACATAATTTTCCATTTACAAAAACCCTGGTGTGAAGTTATATATTTGGATGGGAGATTGTGATATTCTGAATTTCGTTAACCAAAATAATATTAAAATAAATAAACACAGATATTAAAATAATATTCTTATTTGGCCTTTCAGTCGGGACAGCAATTACTTGAAATCAATTGGAAATGCGCCTACTGGAAATTACGTTGTCATACAAGACAAGTATAGAAAAACGTTGCAGAAATAACAAATATTTATAAATAATGACTCTAACAATCAGTACTTGCAGATTACGACATAGCTGTTATAAAGCTAATTTGCGGTATTAAAAAGTTTTATAAACGCATCAGTGAAAAGCATTTCTATTTATGTATATTTTAATTCTGCTGGATATTAAGGATTGGAATTAAACAAATACAACTCTTCTAGTCGAATTAAATCAAATTATCATGCTTGTATGTTCTATGCTGTCCCACAATTTGAAAATATTATTGACTATGTAACTATCGTACAATCCAGGTTAACATTTTCTGGCTTTCCAAAGCCTGACCGCTTTCAAATTCCAAATGATAGGTTTTGAAGCAAAACGTTTTAATAATCAAACTAATATTGGAACATTATTTTACATGGCCACATTTTAAATTTTGTAAAAGATAATTTACTGGTTATTTTCTATCATGCAATAATTCCGCCCAATATTATAATAAATTGGTAAAAATTTCGTATACAACATACGACCCAAATAGCCTAATAATGTACGTCCACCCGATGTCCGGAAACATTTACACAAATTTTCCAAAAACCGGTCAGGATTAAAGGCATATTATAAAACATAAATTAACTAAAATGGTACTATTAAATTCAGGCACTTCTCATAACCCAAAGCTAAATGCGGCTATTCATTTGTATGCTTAGACTTTACGCAACATCTGGATAATATTCACAGTCCCACAATAATGTGCTGGTGGTGCTTTCTATTACCAAAAATGTTGCCGAAGCTTGGCGTGAAATTTTTTTATATTTACAGAATCTTTGATAATAGAATTCATTTTTAAATGGTAAAGGAATAAACATTGCGTAATCAATTTTCCTCTTAAATTTTGATATATCTAAGTGCTTTAATACAACTCGAGTGGTGTAATGGCATTAAGCGATATAGAGAAGCTCGCCTTCCGAATGATTTTCATGCTGAACTTCTATGCTTGGCCTTTTCCACTAAAATTAAATTACTCCAAATCAACCTTCGTTATAAGGAAACCTGGTGTGATATACATTCCTTTCATTACGATCACTATACTCAATTGGCTTATTGGCTGGACGTGTCTTGCGACAACGATTGTATTTAAGTATATTACTCCAAGACAAAATTTCGAACTAGTCAACGGAATAATTTTTGTTCTTGCGTGGGCAATCTATTGCACATTTGCTATTCTAGTATATTTGTGGTTTTACCGCTTAAAGGCACTTGTGTCCGTTTTCAATGAGACAATAAAAATGGCAGAGGAATTACAATTAGGTATTACTTACACTAATTAAATCTCACACCAAACAATCTTTTACTTATTGTAATGTTTTAATATGTATAGCCTTTCTACGCGAACCACCGTGCCATCAAAATTCATCTGAAACCCCAAAACGAATATTCCTTCTACTGGGGACCGCTGCATTTGGATCGATGGGATCGTTTGTTGTTACATTTGCAGCAATTTACTCAAACTTTGACTGCACAAATTATCTTCTCGAGGAAGTAATTCCAGCACCAATGTATCGCAGTAGGACAATTATCTGTTTATCATTTTTAATTCGCTTTAGTATTCAGTTTTTAAGTGCATTGGAAATTTGTCGAAGTACAGCATTTGGATTTTGCTGTATAATTGTATTGATTGAACGGTACGACATAATCATGAAGATTTTATTGACAAAAGTGAAAGATTCTCAGAAGTTTATTGAGGGTTACACCTGTCTCGTAATATTTCTTGTAAATATAGGATTATATCTGTTTATGACCTTGTCGTTCTGGGCATTAGTATGTTTATCTTGGATGTGTGTAAAATTTACACCACGGCAAGTTTCAGAGCCAGTTTATCTTACACTTTTTATCATGTGGCTAATGTTTGCCACAGGGCATATAGTTGCACTCCCGATGGTCTGCTCAGCAATTGAACTTTCATTACATATTCTACAGTTTCATCAGCTTAAAGCTGAATCTAATTATGCAAAAGGACCCTCAAAAATAACAAAAATGTCAATGATGCGGGTGAGGGCAACGGCACCCATCAAGATTAAATATGGTCAGTTTAGTTTTCTGGGGAAAACCTTTTTTTGTTCGTACATGGCAACTGTTGTGCTGCGTACATTTGATGCTATTTTGCTTATCGACTCTAATTAGTGTTTCATCTCAAACTCAAAAAATAAAGGAATGATCTTCAATTCTGTATCAATCAACTAAATGTAAGTTATATCCAATAAATAAATTCACAATTACAGAAAACTATTACATTTTAATGAGAGGTTCAATTTTAAAACATACATACATAGTTCGGTATTCGAATATCATCCTAATGATTTTGATAAGATGGTTTACCACGTAGACAACTTCAACAACATGTTAATCAGTCAATTTAGAGATCAACTAAACGCGGCCATTTCTTCTCCAATTTCCGGCACATGACTACTTACTTTTGACATCTGTCCATATTATATTAAAAATATGATTCTACCCTAAGTTAATTTATTCTGAAGTAAATTACCAATTATATCGTGTGTTTCTAATGACAGTTATACATTCAAAATGGCTTTTGTAAATTGCCAAATCTCAAAATCAGTAATATTAATTCCATTAGTCTAAATGCCCCGGAAACCATTAGCTACAACTGGAGATAGCATATAACTAAATGGGTCACAATAACAAGTAAAATGTTAAATTTAATGCTAAATCATAGAAACTAATACCCTGTTTTAAATGCCCAACTTTCACCAACATTTTCCATATGTAGTATAACTGATAAGTTTTTAGCGCTTCCGTAATCCCCAAATCTCCAAAATCTCAATTTAATTGATGTTATCGAAAATTACATATTTTTGGATTAATGTAAAACGATAAATTTTTCACGAGGTCATTCAGCTTTCGTCCAGGATACCACCACGATAACTAGAGTCATCAAGTACAATTAATTTAGCATTATCCACATCTTTAAACCACCCATAACACAATACCTTATAATTTTTGAAAACGTATATTCGTTTGTCACAAACTTGACATCAGCCAACTTATGACCTCGTTGGAGTTATTATAACAATCTAAATGCAAAATGTCCACTCCACTAATGTTTGCCGCTGCAAACCTACTTGAGGAAACAACAAAATATTACTTCTTCCCACACATCATCCATTTCTCTGCTGCCAGACGGAGGTATGTTGCAAGAGACTGGAACGACCAGAGACTTAGACCGTTCTACTTTACAAATGTAGTGGTAATTTTCCTCCTTTCGTTTAACACCGCATTGTTCCATGTTTTCAAATACATCGTTGACTTTCAAAGACGACGGAACGGTCTGGAGGTGTTGATAATGGTATTTTATCTCATTGGGTCTATTTTTACTTGGGGATTAAATTTCCCTTCGTTTGGAAATGCTGAGCGAATGGTGGAATATATAAATGCCCTTATGGATTTTGAAGAGCGACTCGTACCACACAAATCCAGAACTTCCACTCAGAATGGTATAAAGGCGAACCTATTGCTGCTGAAAGATGGTAAGTAAAATCATTAAAATACTCAATGACTATGACTTTTTTTCAATGACTAAATATCTTAAATTTAAACTTTATCATATTTTAAATACAGAGGTCAAAAGTTTCAATCGCCATAAGAAGCCAGACTATATGGGAATTCTTCAAGTGCTTCTAGTTATATGGCTGCCACTAACAGCAATAATTATGTCACCAGTAGCAATCTATATGAATCTGGATCCAACTTTCTTTCTTTTGATGGATATGGGAATTAATTATGAATATTCCCGAAATCTATTAATCATTCTGATTCGGTTCCTAATAACATGTACAGGGTTACTGGAAACTGCCCGAACAGTTTGCCTCTACGTGAATCCTCTCTTGCTAGAACACTGCATTTACAATCAGCTAGCAGTGTTCTTGCAAAAATCACCTGCAACTATTTCTGCAATTCGGTTGTATCAACAGTTGTCCATTGTGCATGCCAGCGGAGAATATATGGTGGCATACGCAATAGATGTAATGTACGGTTGTTCATTCTGGCTTGCTGTAATCTTCACTTGCTTCCTGTTCGTTGGATGGAAAGTGTTTCCTTTCTTATTTTATATTTGCTGCGCTCCTGTAGCATTAATCATTCACGCCACTCTCTGCATAGTATTTCGTCTAATGTCTCATAGTTACAATACCAGTAGGAAGATGATCGGGAAAGAATGGCCTGAACGATTTAGTACGGAATTGTTGTCTACCAAAAGTAAGCGAGAAATACAAAGAATGCTGTTGTCGTTGCAATCCATTACGTTTAAATCTGGATTGAACCGTCTGGAAATGGGAAGGAACATATATCCAAGTTTCATGCAGAGTATTATGCTTCGGACCACGGATTTGTTGCTATTGTCAAGGACATACATATAAGGACGGATGAATGTTTTGGGCGGCGGTTGGAATGATCATGTAAATCCAATAGAATAAAATCGATCTGGATCCGTTTGCTTAATTTACGCGATGCGTATAGAACACTGGACATAATTAAATGGTGAATACAAAAAACTGTACTTGCCAACATACTTTCATAAAAGTAATTTATTGTAATGTGTAAATGCACAATAAATATCTTTCATAAAGCAAGCTCTATTTACATACATTTACAGATTTAAAGAAGAAGAAGACTATTTAAAGAATGGTCTACGAGGTAAACATGTGCTTTACATTACATTGCAATGATTGTATTGCGAACATTTTACTATATCTTGCTGATTGAATCAAATTAGTTTGAAATCTTTAACTGATTCATTACGGTTTACCTAACATATAACTCTCTGGTTATAATAGATTCCACTTTAATTTAAAATAAATGACTAGTTTAAAATCCAAATTGAATTTATGCCAATTAAAGATAATATTATTAAAAAATCCGTTCTATACGGTAAAACCAATTTAGCTATTGTAATTATCCACATATATTTTAGTGCCGGGTTTGAAAAACATAAAACTAATTAAAATTTAAGTAAATGTAGTATTATATTTAAAAACAGACCATTTATTTTATACGGATTTCAGATAGACCAAAATTGACGTCCGTGCATAATCATTGCGGACGTATGTATATAGAAAAAAGTGATTTTATTTTGGCCAGAAGCTAATCTCTATAACAGGATGGCAAAACACTGAATGTCAACAGCCTAAATCATCGATTTTATAATTTGACGCTAGTATTGTTCTTGAGTAAACATTAGCAAGAATTTTACGTCATGTTTTCAAAAAATCAAAAATTCATGTTGAATGAAAATCGAAATCTCTTCAGACGTCCCATAAAAATTTACACTGACGATTGATTCCTGGAAAATAATTAACCGTTCAATGTTTCCACTGTCAGGTCTCTGTCGAATTCTGACATAATGAAGTTATAGCACACAGCAATTATTTTTCAGGTATAAATAGTTTAATTCGAGTTACGCAAATTCAATCAACCATACTCGTTATTTTTTCTATTTCCAGATAAATTTTCAATTCCAGTATAATTTACTACATTTTAATAATACCCACAATTGCGTCAATACTACGCATCGGAATAAGCTTATTTGTCATATTACGGCTGCAAACAAACCAGACAACTTGTTCTTACCATCATACTGAAAAGAAAAACATCTTACATTCGCAAAACAACAAAATGACTACTCCATTAATATTCGCCGCTGCAAACCTACTTGAGGAATCAACAAAATGTTATCTATTTCCTCACATTATCCATTTCTGCCGCAGCAGAGGGAGATATGTTGCATGGAGCTGGAGATTGAAAAAACTTCTACCATACTACTTCACAAACATAGTCCTCCTCTACCTCATTTGTTTTAACACATGTCTATTCCAAGTGCTAAAATACATGCTAAATTTGGAAAGCCAAGAAAACGGCATCGTAATAATGGTAATGATATGCTGTATCATCGGATCTCTTTTTGGTTGGGCATTAAATTTTCCCTCGATTTGGAATGCTGACCGAATGGTGGAATATATTAATGCCGTCATGGATTTTGAGGAGCGTCTGTTGAAAAAACAAATGAAATGTGCAACATATACTCATAAGGGTATAATGGGTAACCTAAAGGAAATACAAGTGTTGTTGAAATATGGTAAGTTAATAATTACATGATTCATAAAATCATATTTCGTTTGCTGAATATGAAAATTAATCGTATTTAAAATACAGAGATCAGGAAGTCACGCAATCATCAAAGGCTTGACTACATGGGAATTCTTCAAGTCTTTTTTGTCGCTTGGATGCCACTCACAGCTTTTGTTGTGTCGCCCATTGCAGTATATCTGAATCTGGATCCACCATTCTTCATTTTGAAGGATTTTGGATTCAGCAATGAATATTTCCAAACGCCAATAATCATTCTAACTCGGTTTATACTCTTATGCATAGCATTACTCGAAACACTGCGAACAATATGTTTGTACTTAAATGCTCTCTTGATGGAGCATTGCATTTATAATAAGCTGGCCGTATTTTTGCAAACGTCACCCGCCAGAGTTTCTGCAATTCGTTCATGCGAGCAATTGTTAATTGTTCTTACTAGTGGAGAACATGTGGTAGCATATGCAATTGACGTAATACATGGTTCTACATTCTGGCTTGGTGTAATTTTTACATGTTTCTTATTTGTTGGTTGGAAAATGTTTCCTCTAATATTTTATATTTGTGGTGTACCAATAACTTTTATAATTCACACTGCTATAGCAAAAGTGTTTCGTTTAATAAGCCATAGTTATAACACTAGCGTCAGATTGATTAAGGAGGAATGGCCAGACCGATTTAACAATGGGTTAGTAACTACAAAGTTTAAACGAGAGATAAAACGACGATTACTGTCGTTAAAACCTATTACATTTAGATCGGGAATGCTTCGAGTGGAAATGGGAAGGGATATTTATCAAACTTTCAGTGGAAATACAATGCTTAGAACGACTGACTTGTTATTGTTGTCTGGGATGCACTTATAAAATGAATCAATAATGAATTCCTGATGTATATATGAATGTATGTACAAAATATTTATTTAAGTATGTTTTTGTTTTTAGAGTGTTGTATTTTGGGTCTATGAATAAATTTGAGTACTACGATAATTAAAACTAATATAGATACTAAGTCTTCAAAATATATAATATTAATCGCATTATTTTTATCAGTCCGAAAATAATTGGCTATTAACTGTAGATATAAGGTAATTTCAATGGGTCACAAAAATGACTAAAATGTCAACCTTAATGTTAATCAACGAAAATAATGTTTAGCAGCAAAGGCATAACATTTGTTAAATTTTTTATCACTAGAAATGAATTTAAAATTCTTTGGTAATGCCAAGGTCTGCATAATTTCAATATCAAACCAGTACTCATAATGGCGTTGTGGGTTTAATCCGAAATATGAAATTAAAATACTTCAATTATGAGCAGTGATGTGTATAACATTTTAACATTCGACTTACAACGACTGACTTGTTAGCACTTACGAGATCGAACAAACATGAATTTATTTATTTTGAAGCGTATTTAAATCATTGGCACTCAAGCACCTGTAGTTGCTAGAACTTTCATCAACAAATTATAAAGCAGGTTAGAATACGGGCTACCAAAAACGTTGTGCAACGTAGAAGTGATATGACATAATGAGTAATTTATACTCGGCAACGTGGAAGTATATATTGAAAAATGCATTCATATACAAGATAAATAAATATATACGTATATTGGTTCATCGTAATAATGGTTTTTAGTATTACATGTATGGATTCACTAATTAAATTGGAGTGGATTTAATATCCGATGAATCCCGGGTTACGTTCCATAACAGGCACTCTTACGAGTGGTTTTAATTGGCACTTTTAGTACTGGTAATTATATTCGATTTACAAAATTTGTTTTGGTAATTTGGTTTTCAAGCCAACTGTATAATATTCTTCATAAATAACTGTAATTGGAATACATAATTTTCGTAGATAGTTTTTTATAAGTGGATGATAATATGTATCTGCAAGTTAAAAAGAAAAACATCGAACATATTAGGGAATATTATTATATCTGCATTCCCCTTCTACTACGTGAAAATGCGGTGGAGTCCATACATGTGAAAGTTGTGATATACCACAGAAATCTTTAGTTTGCAGGCTCATTTTCGTAATCAAATTTAATTTGGATAAAATCTGTAACATGGCCGTATGTAAAATCATGTAGTCGAGGTATATATTACAAGTTACGCGGCGAACAATTACAATGAGTTGAAAATATTTCGTAGATAGCAAACCAAAGAGCCCATAAAAGATATTATCATCGGGGTAAACGCAAATTAATATTACCAGTAGAAATTCAGCCCAAAATTTCCCAAAATGAGTATTATAAATGCTCAATTTAAACAATAATGTGAATTTAATAATATCCGTAAATTAAGCGCACTCGATGGCCAACCATGGGCATTGGAATATATACTAATTCAAATCCAAGTTCAATTTCAATTCAAACTCAACATATAGCACTGTATGAAATATTTTAGTATCTTTCTATCGATTTTGGGAACATTTGGAATGTTCTTCATCAATCATTTTCTCTCCGCGTGTTCTTTTGGCAACTGTATATTCATCGGGCTATTTTTAAGAAATATAAATTCAGGAAAACATTCTCCGTCCCACAAATACAAGTAAACCTGTGTTTTTATTTGGCAATATAGTAGAGTAATGGCATTGAGTGAAATTGAGAAGCTTGCTTTCCGCATGATTTTCATGTTGAACTTTTACGCCTGGCCATTCCCACTGAAATTCAATTACTCCAAATCAACACTCTCACTAAAGAAACCCGGCTTAAAACACATTCCTTACATTATTATCACTATATTCGATTGGTTCTTCGGCTGGGCATGTCATGTAACAACGGTTCTATTTAGGTATTTTGGTCCACCACATAATTTTAGATTAGCCAATGGAATACTTTTTGTTCTTGCGGGCGCCATGTATAGCACGTTTGCTGTTCTAGTTGCTTTGGTATGTATACGCTTACATGCACTTCTATCGGTATTTAACGAGACGATAAAATTGGCTGAAAAAATTGAAAGAGGTAACGCTACCAATAGTTGCCACCACAAATCACACGCATTTTTAATCGATCTATTATTTGCTTTCCATAGAATTTGTATACAAACAACGGCGATTACAAAATTCAACAGAAGACCCCATCCGAATATTCCTTCTGCTGGGAATTGTTATATTTGCTTCGATGGGATCACTTGTCGTTACATTTTCGGCAATCTATTCAAATATTGACTATGCGTATCATCTTTTAGAGGAAATACTTCCGGAACCAATTTATCGAACGAGGAGAATGGTTTTTCTGTCATATTTAGTTCGATTTAGTATTCAATTTCTGAGTGGATTGGAAGTTTGTCGAAGTACAGCATTTGGATTTTGTTGCATAATTGTATTGATTGAAAGGTACGACATAATTATGATAATTTTATTGACAAAAGTTAAGGAATCCAACAAGTTTTTTGAATATCACACTTGTCTCCTAATATTTCTGAAAAAGGTTGAAATAGTAGTTCATGTTGGATTATACTTGCTTATGACTATATCATTCTGGGCATTGGTATGCTTATCTTGGATGTGTGTAAAATTTAATCCAAGTAACCTTTCTATGCCAGTTTATCTTTCAATTTTTATTATTTGGCTTATCTTTGTTATTGGTCATTTAGTAGGACTCCCAATGGTTTGCTCAGCAATTGAGCTCTCACTACATATTTTACAGTTTCATCGGCTCCGAGCTGAATTTAAGTATGCAGAACATCCAACAAAGTCGACAAAAATATCTTTGATGCGATTGAGGGCAACAGCACCCATAAGGATAAAATACGGACAGTTTTGGTGCTTAGGGAAAACATTTCTTGGTTCGTATATTGCATTGGTTGTGTTGCGAACATTTGATGCTATTTTGCTGATTGACTCTAACTAGGTGTACATCTCAAATTAGAAAGATAACACGTTTCATTAGGTTCCTTTCAGTTATGCTGGATGTTGAATTCCAAGATTAAATGAATTAAAAAAATAATATTTACGGTAGTGACATAGCATACACAAATTAGTTTATTGGTTAAGTCCGTGTTACTTATATGCCAATTATTGTTGAACCTTCCCCATAATGAAGGATAATCTTGCATAATTGATTTCAAAAACGTTCATTTTGGACCACAAACATTAACAAAAATGATGAAGGGCGAAGTAATAATCAAGGCTGGGAATCATAAATATCGTCCGCGATTTCTGAGAAAGAGCCACAACAATTTTTGTTAGCATTGATAAAGAGCAAAAGCAATTTTTGTAAGTGCAACAGTAATTTTTGGGGCGGTGTGAGAAAAATATACCAAAACGCAGGACATTTTTAAATTGCACTAAGACAACCGTGACGGTTACAACCTTTACCAAAACATTAATCAATTGAGAATACCGGCTAAGAAGATTTGTGTGAAAAGTAGAAGCGATGTGATATAATCAGTGAATTATATCCCGAGGTGTGCACGTTTATAAAGTTAATTGCATTTCAGCATAAGGAAAATCTACATCGATTTTTGCTTCATGCTAATAATTATTTGACTGTGTTGATTCATTATTCCATCGGTAGTGCACTTAATGTCATAAAAATGTTGCGTTACGATCCACAACTTTCCCGACGTTATTACACGTGTGGTTATAATGGCAATTTTAGAACTGGTAATAATATCCTGGAAGGATTTACAAAATTCGCTTTTGTGACTCTGCTTTAGTCCAACTTTATGATACTCCTCAGAAATAGCTGTAATGAGAATAAAGGATTTTTAATAAAAGGTATAGTATATAAATGGTCACTAGTATGTTTATCATGAATGCGTGTAAAATTTACAGATTTGCACACATATGCACACACACACACATTGCGTACATATGTAGCTATTTTGCTTATCGATTCTAATTTGAGTTATATCTCAGAGTTGAAATGAAACTCACTAACTTCTGTTACTACTAACTAATTGCTTTTTATATATATACATTAACTAAATACATTTGGCAAAATCATACGGTAATACAATAAAATAAATTAATTGATTCACACGTTTAATAAATGTTACTGATTTAATGTTTGTTATTATTTAACCTTCGTTTTCACGAAAGATGATTTTTGCATAATTGTTTTAAGAAATGTTAACACCAGAACATATACTCGAACCAAAATTATGAAAGTGAAACAATAATTAATATGGAGGCATTAATATAGAATACGATGAATTTAAAAGATTGAATCGATGCAATAGAGAAATTATGAAAAATAATTAGAAATACGACTCTTCTCAATATTAATTTATTTTAAACTTGCCAATTATACAGTTTTGTCAAAAGGAATTTCAAGCTTTAAATGGTTATGGAAAAATCCCATATCTTGAGAATCACAAATATTAATACCATTATTTTAAATGGCACATACAATATTAGCTAAAAAACTGGAGACAGGAAGTAATTAAATTGGCCCAAATAACAACTCAAATGTCAAGTTATATGGTAAACTAATGGATATAATATGCTGAGTAGCAAAGCCGTAATGTTTGGAAAAAACTTTATAAATCCAAAAATACATTGGATCAGCCTTTTATACCACTACAAGTTAGTAAAATCTTAATGGAAAGCAAGAATACACGAAGCTGTGTCATCTGATGTAGGACAGGCGATAACTTCGATTATAGTAATTCGCGTTGATTACAATTTTTCTTGTTGTAGTTAAACTTGGTCAGAATTAGATTGTACGAAATTGTGCAGCTTGAGAGTTATTTATATCAACAACGTCATAGAATGTAGTTTAGTACGTGGATTAATTACTAGCTGTCGAATATTTCAACTGCCGACTTTCTACAAAACTATCAACTTAAAAATGAAATAAGTTGAAGTTATCGGCAATGAAATGTTTTTGAGTTTCGGTTTAATGTTATTTTTTTTTCGTTTTATAACTTCAATTTACCACCTATATTAACTCCCATACCTTTATATATTTATGTGCACATTATGGCAATGCTATATATTTGTTACAAAGCATCAGTCCACATATGCTGTTCGAGGAAGCAGTTTAATAAACCGCAGTAATAACAGAATTTTTAGCTGCATAGTTTTTAACCGCTA